>WHWC01000360.1:0-11220 GCA_019426215.1 Buddleja alternifolia | reverse complement strand
TAAATTTTCAGATGTTTAGTCGAGTCAGAGAGACGAGGAACAATATTTTGGAGTGGTGAAGATGGGTATTGGCTATGCTATTACTTTTAGAATGTTTTGAATTAAATAAATGTTTTTGGGACTTTTGTCTTTTTTAACGAAAACCCTGTTTTATTTCTGAACTTTTGAGCAATTGTAATAAAGAAGAAATTTTAAATTTTCATTTAGTATTGCTTGAACCTTTGGGTTTCGTGTCTTTAAGTCCTTTCAGGCTTGGGGACATGGCCATCACGCGACCCCAATTTTGGGGGCGTGACAGAGTGGTATCAGAGCATAGGATCCGATTTGAATTAATAGGTTCAAGATAAGGTAAACTCCCTATACCATATATAAATAGTGGTTTAGATGAATTAGGTTTAGTGCTAGAAATTTGAAAAAAAAAAAAAAAGAATTTGGAACCATAGATTACGAAATAGGATAGGATACCCAATAGCTAGTCCCTTTTTAGTCTTTAGTACAATTAGTAATTCTCGCCCATGAATAAGAAACTGTTTAGAACACCATTGTAAATTAATTGGGAGGGGCCATGTTTTTTTTCTTTTCCAAGTTAATAGTTTGTGTGAGACGGAGAAAAGAAAGTAGCAGAGCAAAGATTTTAGGAATTTTATATTGGATTAAAGTGGCTCTTTGCACGAACTTAAGAGAATAAATAAATCATATGCTTTGTTATTAGTTATTACTTGAAGAGAATTAAGGGAATCTAGGATACATTACGTGTACGGATCAGTTTTCGATTTGAATCTTATGATGGCAACATGAACTTAGGACCTCTGAATTCCGCTCATCTTTTAAAAAGAAGTTAGTTGTTATATCTTCAGCAATTAGGACCACCACTCATTGCCATTGTTTTCTTTTCTCGACCCTTTATCCAAAAAAAAAAAAAAAGCTTTTTAGTGACTTCTTTCCACTTTTAAGTAATTCTATTCTTTATCACACTATTACTCACGAATTTCAGTACTTTTGACCAAGTTCCGCAATTTTTTTTAAATGATTAAATTCTGACATATTTCTCAGTTTTAAAAAAAAAATAAAAAAAAAAAAATTCTTTTGAAAGTTCACAAATATATTTTCAATCTTAACTGGATTGATCATTACTATCACATTTTCCAATGATAATTCAATGACTTTCATTTAAGATGCACTTTGCTATTAAACCAGTATGCTATTAAACCAGTAGCACTATTTTCTTAACCCATGCACTTAATTTGTATTTTTTTTCTTTTCAACTTCTCTTTAGTTTCTAAAAGTTAAAGAATGAGAAACTAACATTTCAAATAAATAAATATTTCTTATTTTAGAAGGTTTCATGTTAGTTAAGTTTCAAAAATATACATGAAGTTTGTAACTCATAAAGTTTAGTAGTCCAATTCCTTTATGTTAAGCAACCAAAAAAAAAAAAAAAATATTTCTCCACCAACGTTGAACTTTTTCCTTTGAAAAAAAAAACGTTCCTTATAGAATATGGCCCAAACCATAGACCTTGAGTATCCACCCATAAAGACTTCCTTCAGCCCCCGTCGAGTCCACAACTCAACTATTAGAAGCATTTGATCATTGAAAGGAACTCACCAAACACTTAGTTAAACTCCAAGACCGCCCCGATCAAGTTCTGGCAAAGAATGAAGTACTAAACCACTACTTTAGGACATAATTTGAAATCAACTTAGTTTCATGATTAACTCATATTTTCAAGGCGTCTCATAGGATATCTCTCGCTGACCTAAGAGAGTTAAAGATTTAAATTAAGAACTTATTGATAAAAGACATATCCATCCTAGTGTATCTCCATGGGGAGCCCCGATGCTATATGTGATGAAAAAAAAATGAGAGGTTGTGGTTATGCATTGATTATAGATATCTGAACAAGATCACTATAAAGAATAGATATACCTTATCAAGAATCGATGAGTTGTTCGACTAGGTAAAGGATACCAAAGTATTTTTTTGAGATAAACTTAAGATCCGGATACCATTAGCTAAAGACTGATGTCGAGAACATACCTCAGACTATTTTTAGGATGAAGTATAGGCATTATGAAGTTTTGAAAATGCCTTTTGGATTGACGAATGCTCTAGTCACATTTACGGATTAGGATCGCAATATACAAAGCCCAAATTGATAAGTTTGTTGTGGTACTCATAGATGATATACTCAACAAGTGAAAAACACCATAAAGAGCACCTTAGGATCATATTGAGAACATTAAGAGGAAAAGAACTGTACTCAAAATTAGCAAGTATGAATTTTAGCTCAGGATAGAATAGCGATAGACCCTAAAAAGATCTAAGAAATTGTAAAATGGTCCAAGCCGGCCAATGTCATCGATCTAAGAAGTTTCTTAGGGCTAGACCAATGTTAAAAGGATATTGTACAATGATCGTCAAATCTTTTCCCTGCCCTAACCAAGTTGACTCAAAAGAGAGCTAAAGTCAATTGGAACCCACGATACGATAAAAGTTTTGAGTAGTTAAAATAAATGCTTACATCTACACCTATATTGACTTTATAAAAAAAAAAAAAATGCGGATTTGTCTTATATGGTGATGCATAAAATAAAATGGACTAGTCTAATGCCAAACTAGAAAGTAATCACTTAGTTATCAAGGCAGCTGAAACCTTACGTGCGTAATCTCTCACGACATGAATTAAAATTGGCTTTCTTAGTCTTTGCCCTAATTATATGGAGACATTAGCTTTATAAAGAAAAATATTAATATATATATATATATATATATATATATGTATATATCGACCACCAAAACCCTCGAATATCTTGTTACTCAATTGAAATTAAATATGAGACAAATGAGATAGTTACAGTTTTTAATGAAATACGATTTAAACATTATAGACCACCCAGGGAAGGTGATCTGCATGGCAGATGCTCTGAGTAGGAATAAAAACAATAGTTTTACGGACATGAAGTAATAGAATTTACCGAGAATGTACTAGCTTCTTCAAAAAAAAAAAAAAAACTACCAACCTAATATTGAAATGATTAAAATAACTTAAAATTCAAACTCTGAGAGAGTAAAGTACAAGAAAAGATAAAAGGATTGTTGACTTATTCTCAAGTTAGAAGAGATGAGAGTTTTAGATGAGATGAAAATTGTGCATTTCTAGAGATAAGAAGCTAAGAAAAGAAATTTTGACAAAAACTCAAAATTCTCTATACACTGGGTGAATACAACGATGTGTAGAGACTTGAAGGGGGGCTTATTCTGGAAAACGTAGCTAATTTCATGGCTTGATGATTGGTATGCCAATAGGTCAAGGTCGAGCACAAACACCCTGGAGGATCGCTACATCTTCTGGAAATCTCAGAATGGAAATGGGACAATATTACTTTGGACATTGTAATGGGACCACCTAAAACTAGTCAAGGATAAGACATTGTTTGGGTGATTATTGATATACTGACCAAATATGCATTCTTCTTACCTGTGCGTGCAACCATTACCTTGGACAAATTGTCCTACATGGACAACATAGTAAGATTACATAGCATTTCTATAGCATTTTGTCAGACCAAGACCCTCGTATCACATGCGTTTTTGGAGAAGTTTCCAGCAAGTGATGGGCACTAAGATAGAATTGAGCACGAACTATCACCCGCTAACTGATAACCGATCCAAAAGGACTATACAAACTATAGAGAATATGCTGAGGGCATGTACATAAGATTTCAAGGGATACTTGACTCCTATATCTTACAATAATAATAATTACCATAGTAGCATAAGATATGACCCCGTACGAGGTTTTGTAAGGGCGAAACTGTAAATCACCATCGTATTAGGATGAGATTGGTAAGACAAGGATCACGTGGCTGGAATTAGTACATATCGCTCTGGAAAATTTTCTAAGATTTGAGAAAGATTGAAAATAGCTCAAGATAAGAAGAAAACTTAGGCGGATAGTATGAGAAAATCATCAAAGTTCTAAGAAGAGGAGAAGAAGTACCTAAGAAATCCTCTATCCGAGGAGTTGTACGCTTTGGGAAAATTGAAAAACTGAACCCACATTATATTGGACCTTTTGATATTCTCGAGAAAGTGGGAGAAGTATCCTATCGAATTTCTTTATCCTAACTTTATTCATAACGTATTCCGCGTATCACAACTAAGAAAATACGAGAGATGCGAGCCATGTGTTGGAATTTGAGCCACTACTAATCGAGGAGAATTTAAGTTATGAGGAATTTCCACTACGCATTGTGGATCACAAAGACCAGGTCTTACGACGCAGAACAATTCCGTATGTAAAAGTCCAATGGTCCAACCACACTGAGCGGGAAGCAACATGGGAGCTAGAGGAAAACATGTGTAACCGCTATCCGCACCTCTTCTCGAACCAAGGTATCTAAATTTTCTTAAGTTTCGAGGACGAAACTTTATATAAGGAGGGGAGGATGTAACACCCGCCCCTTTTTGTTTTATATAATTATTAATTAAGCTATTTTTAAATAGAATATATATATATATATATAGATATTACCAACTTATTTAAAATGATATATTAGAATCAACTAAAATCTAGGGATATAACTTGGTTGCTACTCTACATCTAAGTTGTTGTTACCAAATCCTAACAAAGATTTAACTCTAACAACTTGGAGCTTATCCAAACTCTTTTAATGCATTATCAGTAATATTTATATTTATATATAGATGTATCTTTCTACTTGTTTTCTCAATTAAATAATGAATTTTCGGATATATTAATTAACACATGATTTAGATGAGCATATCACCTCAAATCTACCAAATCTAGTGAATTTAAGTCTATCTCATCATATCTGACCCCTTAGGGACTTAGAAACATACTCAAACTCTTCTAACTGAACCCCAGACTCCCTTATAAATAGCCCCCACCTATGCATACGAAAATTGCACCTCTTATTCATATTTCTCCCTCAATTTTCATCTAGGCTTAGGAAGTTCATTAGAAGAATCCGAGGAGGCTGTTGTTATTCAAGCTCGGGCCGACGGTGTGGTAGATATTTTGAAAAATCCTAGTTTTTCTCTTTAGTATTTTATGATAATAAATAGGTCCTTACTTTGGAAATCCAATATTGTAGGATCCGAAAAACCCCACAGACATGTAGCTAAATCGAGTTCAAAATAGTAAGTGGTTTTTACCCTTCTATTGTTTGTGAAATTTATTGCAAAACTCCATGTTATATTTTGTAAAACTATTTTGATATTAAAATAGGTCTTGAGCATGCTAGATTTAGTTTTCTTATATAAAACTGCTACCATGTGATCTATGTTTTGTAAATTGCTTGCGTTAAACGATTGCTTTTGAAATTGTGAATGATTCGTATGCTCTGAATTATTAGTATCTATTGGTAAGGAATTAATTCCGGGCCTCCTGTAGGGCTTTAAATATACAGTGTTTGAACCTTTGAGCCTCCTGCGGCGAATTAATAGCAGTGTTTGAACCTTTGAGCCTACTGCGGCGAATTAATAGCAGTTTTGGCCTACCTAGCGGGATAAACAGCTAGGACTTGATCAAGTTTACTACTAGGTTCTAAGAAGTTCATGAGCATTAGAAAAATTCTTTGATAGATTGATATATTTGAAATTATTTGATAAAGTGATTCTAAATTTTGATTTACCTACAAAGTCGGTCACATGCTATATATGTAAGTTTTTGTTGAATTGCAAAACCCCTTTTTATAAAGTACTTTGATTTAGTAAAATAGTTCATTTTATGCTTTCACATAATTTTTTCAATGTATATATACTTAACATGCTCTAGACCGGTAGAAGGCGTTAGAACTATTTACTGGGCGACCTTTGTCGCTCATACCACGATTCTAAATTTTGCAGAAAGTTTAGTCGAGTCAGAGGAGGACGAGGAACAATATTTGGGGTGGTGAAGATGGTGATTGGCTAGGATATTACTTTTAGAATGTTTTTGAATTAAATAAATGTTTTTGGGACTTTTGTCATTTTTACGAAAACCCTGTTTTATTTCTGAACTTTTGAGCAATTGTAATAAAGAAGAAATTTTAAATTTCATTTTAGTATTGCTTTGAACCTTTGGGTTTCATGTCTTTAAGTCCTTTCAGGCTTGGGGACATGACCATCACGCGACCCCAATTTTGGGGGCGTGACATATACCTACACTTGGGTGATAAGTAAAAAGCAGTTTCACCCTCAAAACGAAGCATGTTGGCAGTTTACACCGTCAAAAATAAAAACACACATATTGCACCCTAGCCCAATTTGATATTAAGTTCATTATGCGAATGGGAAAAAATGAGAGGCAAAAATGTTCAAAAAATTTATTTTTTAACGACGATACGATAGTAATTAGAAGTAAATTGCCAATTTTTTTTTAGGGGGGTGGGTTGGGGAGGGGGGGGGGGGGAGTTCTAAAATGTCGTAAGGAGTTGTAAGTTGGGTTGTAAATAAATGGAGTTGAGGCGAACAAAGTGTTAGCTCAAGGAAAAAAAAATTTCAAGTTTGGTTTATTATGTCAATGAATCTAGCTCTCAATGACCAATCTTGAAATGAATATCAAGTAATTTGGTTAGTCTTTCAACATAATTTTAAGATATCTTAAAAGATTGCAAGAGCCAAAGTTATGTAGAATTCATTCTAGAATGAGAAATTTGATTCATGATTGTCAGATAAAAGAAATTTTGATCTCATTAATAACAACAGTAATACATTACAAACTCACTTTTTTCGGATTTGGCCATTCTCTTTTGCAGCCAATACTCTGAATTTAATTCAAAATAAGGTCAGGGTGCAACTTCTCAAGAAGTCTTTAATTTTAGGATACAAAGTGTGTATTTTTATTTTTTAGGGTGAAATGTGCCAAAAAAACACTATTTTGAAGGTGCAAACTGCTTTTTACTCCTTATGTGAACATACACAATGTTACTCCATAAATATATCACTGACCGTACAATAAAATTACCTAAGTATAAAATAAAACATAAGATTATGTGGCCACCCAAAATAACCAAAAGCACACAAACATAACCCAAAATTTACACTCATTTCACTAATGAGGCAATAACGGAAAAATCTATGCTAGATTGCCTCCAATGATCCTAATTCACACTCGATCGTTGGACTCGATTTGACATAACCCGACGCTGCCGGTGCATTTTCAATTATTTACACATTGTTAATTAACCCAGAATTCAATACTACTTCACCACCACCGCACAAACTGTCCTTACGCCTTGTGTAGCACAGCCACGACTATGGAGGACAACAAAACCCAGTTCCCACAACAACCACCACCACCACCAAACGACGTCGCAGAAACCAACAAATTCTGGGCCCCGCAAGCATGGGCCCACTTACAATCCGTACGCCGATCCTCACCCTTAATCCAGTGCATCACAAACTTCGTGTCCATGGATCTCGTCGCCAACGTTCTTCTCTCCGGCGGCGCGTCGCCGGCGATGTTACATTCCGTTCAAGAAATACCCGACTTCACGCCCAAAACCCACGCGCTTTGCATCAACGTCGGAACACTCGTCCCTGACTGGCTACCGGCTATGAAGATGGCTGCCCAGGTGGCCAACGAGTGTAACAAGCCTTGGGTGCTGGATCCCGTGGCTGCCGGTGCTTCCGGTTTCCGGTTAAAGGCTTGTTTGGATTTGCTGAAATTGAGGCCTACTGTTGTTAGGGGAAATGGTTCTGAGATTATGGCTCTTTTCAGGGGCTCTGTCGATGAAAATTCTAAGGTATGTGCACTTTTAATATATGAATTTGTGCTTTAATCCGAAATTTTATTTAGTGATTGTTGGTTTTATGGAATGGTGAATTTTTGTTTTGGCTGTTATTGTGCAGAGTCAAATTGTTTACTTAGATGTTGATGTTTGGACGTTCTTTATACTGTTTGATTACTGACATTTAATTGAGCTAATTAAATTGTTTAGTTTGTATTAAAAACAATGTCATTTTAGTCAAGATTGCTAAGTGGGAAATATTTATTATTATTAAGGTAAAGGAATTTGGATGTGTTTTGGGGTGTTGTTATGAGGAGTTTATGAATTTATAATGGTGTAGGAATAATAATAATAAGTAGAGGACTGGAAATTCTTGTAATTCTGTTTGGAAATTATAGAAATGCTTGCTTTCCACATAGAACATTCTTCTGATTATTCGATAATGGAGCATTGGAGCCTGATCTTTAGGACGCGTTGATTTGTTGTGAATAAAACTAGTAACATTTTTGGAGATTTCATCAGCTTCCAGTATTTGAGATCGCTTCTTGTTTCAAAGAGCTTAATAACATGTAGTCCCTTGACCATATTAGCAAAAGAATAGAGCACATTGCACGTAACAATTTTCTTAGTAAACCATCCCTGCCGTTATGCCCGGAATACGTCTTGTGCATCCGTCAATGTTGAGTTTACATTTTTCTCTATTGTGTTTCTCCCGGATGAATCTATAGTGGACTGGGCCCATACACCGTAGGGTGCAGGATGATTGAGGTGATTTTACCATTATACCCATATCCAACGGCGTATTGTGGACGGGGACTTTAGATTTACCCCGTTTCTTGCCCTCTTCACTTTCTTCTAGATGGAACTTAGAGAATGGATGGGACAGAAACTGAATGTCCATTTTTTTATTTCATGGTGTATACACCGTCGGATGCAGGATGATTGAGGTGATTTTACCGTTATACCCCTGCATCCAACGGCATAATGTGGACTGGACTTTACAATTACCCCGTTTCTTCCCCTTTTCACCTTCTTCTAGATGGAACTTAGAGAATGGATGGGCCAGAAACTGAATGTCCATTTTTTATTTTTTTTATTTTAATCAATCTTAGGGTGTATAGCCACAACCAGGGTGGGATTTTGGTTGAATGTTATGATAGTTTGACGAATTGTAGTTCTGAATTCAGTTCAATATCATCGGTCCACGGTCTTTTCAGAACTTCCAACGCAACAATTCTTTTGGTGAATTTTCTCTTGAACAAGCATCTCATTTTCAATTGGTCTGCTGTGGGGTCTTTTCATCTTTCGGAATGTATTGGTTTTTCGTTGATAATATGTTCTTGACGATTGCATCCAATACAATACTCAAATAGGCTTTAGAATTGCACTTTCTCTATTTGCAGAATTTGGTTTCTAGTATTAAGATTTTTCTACGCTCTCTATTTTTGTTAGCGTAAAAATCGCACTATTGTAGTCTAATATGATGATCATGAGATCATTAATCAAGCAAATCCAGGTTGTTATTTGTAAGGAGAGTGTATTTGAAGAAGAAGGGCATACACGTCTTTTCACAATTGGAACAAACCCAACATGCTTAAACACCTTTATAAGGGTATAAATGTCTTTGCAGGGTGCAGACAGCTTGCACGAGTCAACAGATGCTATCGAAGCAGCAAAGTCCTTGGCTCAAATTAGTGGAAGTATAGTAGCTGTATCAGGGGCCATCGACATAGTTACAGACGGCCATCGTGTGGTTGGTGTTAAAAACGGGGTTCCCATGTTACAAAAGATTACAGCGACGGGATGCTCTGTTACAGCCCTAATTGCTGCTTTTGTAGCAATCGACCCATTACGGCCATTTGAAGCCACTGCGACTGCATTGTCTGTATTTGGCCTTGCTGGTGAGATAGGAATGGACATGGCTAAAGGTCCCGCTTCATTGAGAATGTACTTGATCGATGCCCTTCACGGTTTGGATGAAGCTACTATCCTTCGACGCGTGAACATCGGGAAAATGTTATGATTAATTGAACTTGTAGATATGGTTTGTAATGGTACTATGGAACATCTGTTCAGATTGTTGTATTGTTTTGTAGTTAACGTTATATATACGCGCTAAGTATTTATAAAATCCAGAGAGGTGTATATTTAAAGTGACATTTATACTTTTTGCACGTACTTGCGATGTGGGTTAATGAGATGAAATACCAAATTAAGATAGATGAATTTGTGCAAGGCCCTGAGTAGGGCTGTCAATCGGACTGAGCTAAGTTCACGCGTGGCTTGATACTAAATGGGCTTTTGTGTTTAAGGCTTGGGCTTGTCATTACGAGCTTCAAGCCGACTCACATTTGGAATTTCAATGTTTTTCTAAATCTCTTTAGTGCAATCTATATATAATAAAATAAAACCTTGAGACCATCTAAGTAAGTGCACATGCGAATGACCTAATTGAAGTCAATTATGCCACATAAGTAATGTAAATTTATTTTATTTGATTGGATAAATATAGTTATTAATCTTTATTTAAAATATTCAAAATTTGAAATTCAAAACAAGGTAGTTACCAATATAATATAAATTCAAATAAAAAAACTAACTTTTCTATATTTAGTTTTATTATTAATGATATTTGTCAATAATTTTATTTTTTAATATTCGTTTTGTTCAGTTTACTAATCATACATTATTATTATTTAAATTAAAATATATCATTTTTTTAGGAGTAAAAGAATATATATATATATATATATAATTTTTTTTTGAGGAGTAAAAATATATGATTTAATACCCATATACAGTAGAACCTCTTTAAATTAATACTCAATAAATTAATAAACTCTCTAAAATAATAATTTTCCCCGGTCCCGACTTAGGCCTGTTTAAAAAATTATCGATTTCGATAAATTAATAAGATAATATATTTTGGAAAGATCCTTATATAAATTCATGGTCCCATTAATATCAGAAATTAATAATTCTTCAAAATTACAAACATATAAAGGACAATTTAATAAAATATGATTCTATCGTGGTTTGCTTTTTCTTAAAACTTAAATGTAGGTCGAGCTCATCTCTAATTTTTCTTATTACATTCAAATATTCCGGTATTATGTTTTCGAACTGCAACAAAAAATTGTGGAGAGTTTTAAACGCGATAAGTGGTTCCTTCCTCGTAACTGGTTCAAAAGTTGTACTGTATTATTTGATTTTAAGAAACAGTAAACAATACTTATTAATTCTTACTAATGTTATGTACAATGAATTTATTTTTAACATTAATTCAGTGAATATGATACATAAGTTTACAATTCAATAATTTTTATGTAAATATAATTTACATTCATTGAATGGGGAATGCACTCTATAAAATAATAAATTATTAATTTATCGATTAATTAAAACCCCTCTAAATTAATAAATTTTCATGGTCCCAACAGTATTAATTTTTAGAGGTTTTACTGTAAATAAGATTTTCCAT
>WHWC01000359.1:0-30099 GCA_019426215.1 Buddleja alternifolia | reverse complement strand
ATGAAAAGAAATCTTTATTTGTTTGCTGATGTTGTTTATGAAATGATGCTCCAGCCAGGGAATCTCCTGAGATATCATGGATTACGGTTTGTAACTTCATCTCTAGAGAAGAAGGAACATGCATTGAAAGTTGAGAAAGAAAATAAATCAGCTGATCACCTAAAAAAAGAAGTTTATATGATTAACACCATATGCATATTTATTAAGATAATATTTTTGTACATTTGGTGTGCATCTATGATATGGAATACGTATCAGACATCAAAATTGAAATAGAGGATAGGTGTTAGGAATCAATGCGCATAAACAAGTAAAAGTAAACGAAATGCAAAAAAAAATAGAGACACGAGATTTACGTGGTTCGGCCAAGAATACCTACGTCCACGGTCTACACTAGAGGTTTTTATTGATTGTATGATGATAGATTACATATTACAAGAGAAGAGTATGTATATATACTCTTGTAGTGTCTTGGAAGACTTGTAATCAGATAAGGAAACAAAATCTAGCCTTAAACAACTCCAAAAACGCGTCTTTTTACGAGTCTTGGTCAACACGCCAGTCAACTCCGCCGGAACGCCGCGGTGATGACTACTGCCTTTGAACGCCGCGGTGATGACTATTACCTTTGAACGCCGCGGCGTTGGAACCTGAACGCCGCGGCGATGGCTACTGCCTTTGAACGTCGCGGTGTTGGAACCTGAACGCCAAGGCGATGCCTGTTGTTCCTTCCTTATACTTCAAATCTCTTCCAATCAGTCTACATATCCCATCAATCTCCCACTTGGAGACTGATCACCTCAACTCTTGTTATACTTCTTCACCACCCCGGTGAAAGTATCCTCTAGTGCAGACTAGCCTCTTTCATCATAGAAGCTCGAGGCCAACTGAGGCTATGCAAAACCTCAGTTTCTCGGTGGTAACTCCCTGAGTTAATATATCCGCCAGATTCTTTGTACCAAGCACCTTCTTCAACTCCAAGGTTCCATCATCTATCATCTCTCGGATATGATGATACTTCAATTGAATATGCTTCGTTCTCGAGTGAAACACCGGATTCTTTGCCAAACAAATGGCACTTTGACTATCACTATAAAGTGCACAATCCCGTTGCTCCTTGTCAATTTCCCCCAGAAAATTCTTCAACCAAACCATCTCCTTCCCAGCTTCTGAAATAGCTATGTACTCGGCTTCGGTTGTAGAAAGTGCTACACACTTTTGTAGCCTAGAAGTCCAACTTATTGCCGTGCCACCCAAAGTGTAAATGTACCCCGATGTACTCTTCCCACCATCTTGATCACCACCTAAATCCGCATCCTCGAAGCTCTCCAAAGTCACGCTACTGCTCAAAAAACACAAGCACATGCTCGATGTACACCTCAAGTACCTCAGTAGCCACTTTACCGCTTCCCAATGCTTTAACCCCGGATTAGCCATATACCGACTCACAATTCCCACTGCATGGGCTATATCCGGCCTTGTACACACCATTGCGTACATCAAACTCCCAATGACAGAGGCATAGGGAACCTTTGCCACTTGATCTCGCTCTTCCTCAGTCTTAGGTGATTGTTCCTTGCTCAACTTAAAATGACTCCCTAAAGGTGTACTTCTAGACTTTGCATTTGAGATTGCAAATCTAGCAAGTACCTTTTCAATGTACTTCTCTTGAGTTAACTTGAAACTCCCACTTGACCTATCTCGAATGATCCTCATCCCGAGGATTGTATTTGCAGCTCCCAAGTCCTTCATCTCAAATTTCGTGGATAGTTGCTTCTTCAACTTATCAATTTCTCTCATGTTAGACCCAACCACTAACATATCATCCACATATAGTAGCAATATTATGTAACAATCCCTAAACTTCTTGAAATAACAACATGGAGCTTGTTTAAGTCCATACAAGCTTTTCTCTAGCTTGCATACAAGGTCTTCTCGTCCATTCTCCAGAAAACCCTCCGGTTGAACCATGTAGATATCCTCCTCCAAATCCCCATGAAAGAATGCCGTTTTTACATCTAATTGCTCAAGATGCAAATCCTCTGCAGCAACAATACTTAGAACCATCCTAATAGTAGTTAGCTTGACAACCGGCGAAAAAATTTCAGTGTAGTCAATCCCTTCCTTCTGCTGGAACCCTTTGACCACCAACCTCGCCTTGTACCTTTTACTACCATCCGGTTCATCCTTAACCCGGAATACCCACTTGTTCTGCAAAGCCCGTTTTCCCTTCGGTAACTCAGTCAACCTCCAAGTTCTATTTCTCTCAAGTGAGCTCATTTCATCCTTCATGGTTAGCTCCCACTTGAGAGAATCTCCCACACTCATCGCCTCTTTGTACGACTCGGGCGCACCCGAATCCGTTAAAAGTAAATAGTGTAAGGAAGGGGAATACCTTATGTTTGGTTTAGGAGTTCTACTCGACCTTCTCAAGGTTGGTGGTGGAGTCTCCGGATCATCCTCGATTCTATTCTCAGTGTCATTCCCAGCAACCTCGTCTAGAGTGATCTCTTCCAATATCGCCTTTGGTTTCTCGTTTTCCTCAGTCTCCGCTCCAAGTCTATCCTTGTAAAGCACCCTTTCGTTGAACGTGACATCCTTATGCCTTATGATTTTGTTGTTTTGGTAATCCCAGAATCGATACCCAAAACTCTCTCCTCCATAGCCAATAAAGATGCACTTCTGTGCCTTAGGATCCAACTTATCCTTGTTATCAGAACTTCACAAGACATAAGATAAATAACCAAATATTTTTAAATGCGATAAATTTACCTCCTTTCCAGACCAAACCTCCTCTGGTATTTTGAAGTCCAACGGTACTGAAGGTCCCCGGTTGATGAGGTAAGCCGCCGTGCTCACTGCATCAGCCCAAAATGTCTTTGGCAACCCAGAGTGAAGCCTCATGCTCCTAGCTCGTTCGTTCAAAGTTCTATTCATCCGCTCTGCAATCTCATTCTGCTGCGGAGTCCCCGGAATGGTCTTGATCATCTTGATCCCATTCTCTGCACAATAGTCTTTGAACTCTTGGCTATCATACTCCCCACCATTATCCGACCTTAGACACTCCAATCTCATCCCCGTTTCATTCTCGACTTCTGTCTTCCACTTCCTAAAGGTATTAAACACATCCGACTTATTTTTCAGAAAATAGACCCATACCTTTCGAGTGGAGTCATCTATGAAGGTGACATAGTATCTCGACCCTCCAAGCGACTGTATGGGAGCCGGTCCCCATACATCAGTATACACAAGCTCCAACTTCTCTGCCTTCAGTTTTCTACCCGTCTTGGAAAAACTCACCTTTTTCTGCTTCCCAAGCACACAGTCTTCGCAAAGACCCAATTCAACCGACTTTGAGATTGGTAGCTTCCCCTTGGATGCCATGATTCTCATTCCCTTCTCACTCATATGCCCAAGTCGCCTATGCCATAAGTGAACATCCTCTATAGCCTCGACTGCAGCAAAGGAGTCCTTCTTTATTTCTGTGGTATACAGAGTCCCCGACTTCTTACCACGAGCCACCACCAGATTACCTTTGGTGATTTTCCATACACCACCACCAAACACTGTGGTGTACCCATCACTGTCAATTTGACCCATTGAGATCAAATTCTTCCTCAATCCCGGAACATGTCTCACATTATGCAGTTTCAACTGCATTCCCTGTGCCGTCATCACTGTGACCTCACCCTTACCAACTATTTCCAAGGGTTCGTCATCTGCAAGAAAAACCTTTCCAAATTTTCCAGAAACATAATTTGTTAGATAATTCTTACATGAAGTAGCATGGAACGACACACCTGAGTCCAGAACCTATTGGTCGACTGGACTGTCAACACAACAAACCAAAGCATCTCCGACGTCGTCTACTGCTGCGTTTGCTTGTTGATGTTCCCGATTTTGATTTTGACCCGCCTTTTCAGGACAATCCCTCTTGTAATGGCCTTTCTTCCCGCAGCCCCATCAATCATCTTCCTTGCACGATTTTGACTTCCCTCGCCCCTTAGACTTGGATCGACCTCTACCTTTCTGACCACCTCTTTGAACACCTCTCCCTCTGCTTTGCGCACTCAATGCAGTAGATGTGAGTTCTCCTGATTCCCTACGGCGAATATCCTCGCTCAGAATTAGATCCCAAATCTCCTGAAGCTTCAACTTTCTTTGGCCAGATGAACTACTCACAGCAGTTACCGTCGCACTCCAACTTTCCGGCAAAGAAGACAATAGAATTAAAGCCTTTACCTCGTCCTCAAAATTGATATCAACCGAACTCAACTGAGTGATGATCACGTTGAATTCGTTGATCTGATTTGTTACGGATCCTCCTTCAGTCATCCTTAAGTTGAATAAACGTCTTATTAGATAAACTTTATTCGACGCCGATGGCTTCTCATACATGTTGGATAGCGCCTTCATCAAACCCGCAATGGTTTTCTCTTCCAAGATGTTAAACGCTACGTTTCTTGATAACGTCAGCCGAATAACTCCCAAGGCTTGCCTATCCAACAACTCCCAATCTACATCTGTTATCTTTTCAGGCTTCTTCCCCGATAACGGTTTATGGAGTTTTTTCTGGTACAGACAATCCCCTATCTGCATCCGCCAGAATCCAAAATCCTTTCCATCGAACTTGTCAATTTTTACTTTTCCATCTTCAGACGCCATTGATTCGCACAAGACGCTATAACCTTGCTCTTGATACCAGTTGTTAGGAATCAATGCGTATAAACAAGTAAAAGTAAACGAAAAACAAGAAAAAATAGAGACACAAGATTTACGTGGTTCGGCTAAGAATGCCTACGTCCATGGTCTAGAGGCTTTTATTGATTGTATGATGATAGATTACATATTACAAGAGAAGAGTATATATATATATACTCTTGTAGTGTCTTGGAAGACTTGTAATCAGATAAGAAAACAAAATCCAGCCTTAAACAACTCCAAAAATGCGTCTTTTTACGAGTCTTGGTCAACAAGCCAGTCAACGCCGCCGGAACGCCTTTTTAGAGACCACATCTTACTAAGCAGCAATCTATTCGACTGCTATTTCCTCTCCAGAATTGGAGTTCTTTATTCTCCTTCACAAATAGCTTTGGTGACATATTGTGATCATCTTTTCCCTTTGAGTATATTACTCTTTGGTTTGTTCTTGTTTCTAGAATTCATAGATAATCCGTTCACATATTGTTGTATAGGTCTTAAATTCTTGTTCTCTTTCTTGGTTTAAATCTTGTATTTTCATTATAAAATGGTCCTTTCAGTTTTTAACATGGTATCAAAGCATTAGGCTCTTTTATTGGTCCTTGGACCTTATCTTTTTCTTTTTTCGTTTTTTTGATTGTGCTCCGGCGTCCTGTGTTTTTCTGGCGATTTTGGGTATGTCTTGGTCGAGAAGTTGGCTTCCTCCAATCTGGGATTTTCTCAGTTTTTCAGGATACTTTCGCGTTCCTGGGAGTCTTTCTTGGCTGTTTTTTTACCACCACGTGGTCTGCGTTATATTTGGAGGCTAAAATCTTGAACGATAAGAAGAAATTTGAAGTATTTTTGAGCTATTCATATTTCAAGTCAGATGACCCGCTATTGACTATGGAAATTGATCTATCTGATTATCTAAAGGACTTTGCGTGTGTGGGATTTTATTCTATGGTAGATATGTATGTGATGTGCAATGATTTGGAATATGTCCATTGCGTGTTTGATCAAATCCCTGACAGAGACGTAGCTTCTTGGAATTCAATCATTATGGGTCCTGCTCAAATGGGTAATTTTGATAAAGTTTCTTTGTTTAACAGAATGAGGGTCCATCATCTCGAGTTACTAACAAAAAAGTTTGATGATTGGCGTATGATGTTGAGTTTTTTCAAAGCAAGGAAATTTGATATTGAAAAGTCAAAGCGCATGTGGACTGATATGATTCAGTGCAGTAAAGAATTTGTGAAAACCTCCACTATTAAGTTTCCAGCTTGTACCATTGCTGCAAAACGACACATTGATCCAAGTACAATGTTTTTTAATGTTCATGGCGTGGGTTTGAAAAACTTTACCAAGAGCACTCGGGACCTCATTACACGAGTCCATAACATTGACGGCGATAATAATCTAGAAACTCGACGTGCCAGTCAGGTTGTTAAAATTATCAATAGTGAAGAATAGGTGGTTTATGCCAAGCCTCCTAAGTACGCCATGTTAAAAGACAGTGATATATCTAAAGCTGTGTCTGGTTCAGAAGCTGAAGATATTGCTTCACAAAAGGCCATTGGGAATTATTCCCATATCTGTTGACTCCAGTTCGTGAGGAGGCTAAGGCTATAGGAAGACATGTTACGTGGGTCACTTCTCCGGATATGATGAATGTGTTCTCATGGTCGACAAAGTTGTTGATTCTGGATGGAAGAAGCAAACATCCTCTGAGAAGCTCTATGTTTCTGAAGAAATGTTTACCGCACCTGATTCTCAAAAGGCACCAGAAGGACTTTGTGCTCGACTTTTGGCAGCTCTCATGATCTTTTTCATGACCCTTATCTTGTGTTTCTGTTCATTATCATTCCGTGTTACAAAGAAACTTCTTGTGGCAGTTTTGGATGCCTTCATCAGTCTCTGGATATTTACCTTCTTTTTTTCGACCTTGAATAAGCTTCAGAACAGGAGGCACTACAAAAAAAACAGGCTTTTCCTATGGAGGCCAAACCGTAACTAACAGGTGAGAACTGTAGGCAGTACATTATTGCCCACGGTTTAGCTACGCTTTGCACCCCGTCGTAATTGCAGGGTAGGCAATAATGGCCTACGGTTTGACTAGCGTAGTCAATGTAAAGCCTACGTTTGGGTCTACGTTTTTGTCAGGGTGGGAAAAGGTGTTGAGAAAAAGGTCAACATTACCTCCCAAAGCAAAACCGTAGATATTATAAACTTATGCCTACGCTTTGGCACCAGTAGGTGTAACTGGTTTGTCTTTCCCTACGTGTTTACCAAAGTAGTAAAAGGTGGCAAAAATAAATAAAGGATGCCTACGTAAGCTTAAGCGTAAGTATTGTTGTTTAGGACCTACGTTTTATGTAATAGGAGATATTATTTATAGCATTTGCCTACGGTTGGATTACAATAGGAAATAATTTCCCAAGGCTTAGCCTACGGTTTAGATCCTGTAGTAGATAGTATCTTGCAATTTATTTTATTTTTTGGAATTATTTTGATTTCTAATTTTTTAATTCTATTCAATTTAATGTTCATCAACAAATCTGGAATCAACAATAAAACAGTGTACAAATACAAAAATCTTTATAAAAGAAATACTACTTCATCATCCAATCTAAACACCTAACACTTTAATCAAAAATAATACATAAGCACAAATTTCATCATCCAATCCAAACACCCAACACTTTAACAAATAACACTGCACAAATTTCATCATCCTCAAAATACCCAAATTTTTAACCAAATAATTAAGTCCATCTTTAAAGTAACCCTGCATTATACCAATTCTCTACTAAATGAACATTGAAATGAACTAATAAAACATAAAATAGAATAATCACAAATAATTCAAAAAACTTGATCCTTCACTTCTGAATCACTTGCTTTCTTCATCAACTTACACTTAACATGTTAACAAAAAATCAAACCAACAAACAATACAAATATATAAATTTGAATTCAAATATTAAAGATGACAAGATAAATAATTCATCAATTGCTAATGACATAGACAAACAATGGTGATACCTGATAAGAGAGAAAAATCATGGAACTTTTTATTCCATTTGAAATAAACTTTTGACAAATCAATCCAGCTCTTATCCATCGGTTTAGTACCTAAGTCTCCAAGAATTAATCATAAATATTAATAACAATTTACTCAGCTGCTATGTTTGCCAAAAAATAACAATCAAGTTGTTATTCAAAATTATATACATAATTACCTATTATGACTTCGAACGCTATATTCTTCAACGTCGCACAAGCCACCAATCAAGTCCTTAATTAAAAATAAAGTACTTTGATTAACTATGCCTTTTCACATTATGCGAGAAAATGATAAATCAAAGAACATGACAATATTTTTCATAATTTATAATTAAAGCCTTACCATTTCACTAAAACAAAAATTCCACTAAAAATAAATTCACCTATATATATATATGTATTATTAATATATGTATATATATATACATATATTAATAATACATATATATATATATATATATACTAGTTATCAATATATATATATAATACACATACATTATATATATATATATATATATATATATATATATATATATATATACTAGTTATCAAGCACCGCGCAATGCGCGGTGATGGTGCCCGGTACAAATTATTTTTATGCATATGACGTAATTTTCAGAAATGAAATACTACTCATTTACATAAACCAAATGAACTTAATTCATTCAATATCGTGGAGCTGTAGACGTAGTTTACATCTTATACATAACCAAGTTGTAACTTTTCTCAAACAGAAAGAATGACGATTTATAGACAATGGATTTAATTCACAGACAGGTAGTTGCAAATCGCATACCAAAATTGAAACTATTGACAGGTAAATTACATTCATTCTTTTCATCTATACATCAACCGAGGCATTCACATTTTCATACCAAAAGTCCAGTTTATGGTAGCATATCTAGCTTACCAAAACATCAGCTAACATATAGTTTAGCAATCAACTTTAAATTCGAGTAACCCTTCCAAGTCAAATGAAATACTTTTTCTTTCATTATTTTTTTCCAAAAACACCAGCCAAAAACTTCTACCTTTGTTTATCTATGATTTCTGGGTAATTTGTTATCAATAAACATGCAACTTTTCCACAAGATCCATAATATAAAGCTTAGTGCAGTAATGGATAACGCCTTCAGCAACCTCATATTGTAAACCACAGTCATATCATCCGTTGGTATATTCTTAATAACAAAAGACTAACAAAATCAGAAGACTCACATGCATATCAACTACCATGAGATGGCACTTTAACGCGATATATTATTTTGAGAAAGTAAAGATGAACAAGAATGAGATAAACCATTCTAAGCCAATTGACCGGATCTATATCGTTAATAAGTTCCAAGATAGAAAGTGAATTGACCAATGGCGAATAAAACTGACCAAGCATGAAGCAAGTCATAGGTGCGTGGGTAAATTGAAAATGACACTACCACAAAAAAGTCCTATTACAGCGCACCTATGACAGCGGTTTTGAAAACTGCTGTAAAAAGTGGCATTCGGTTCGGACCTATGACAGCGGTTCGAGCCAAAACGCTGTCATAGGTTTCAGAAAAAAAAAAAAAAAAAAAAAATTTTGAATGTGGCAGCGGTTCGGCCAGAACCGCTGCCAAAAAGCACACGTATGGCAGCGGTTCGGCCGAACCGCTGCCACAAAGCGCACGTATGGCAGCGGTTCGGCCGAACCGCTGCCAGAAGTGTACTTTGTGGCAGCGGTTCTAGCCGAACCGCTGCCACAAACAGACATGTGCCAGCGGTTCGACCGAACCGCTGGCACAAGGGCCGGGTTTTCTACAACCCGGCCCCCCTCACTCTCACTCTCACTATCACTACATCTCACCTACTCACTCTCTCTCTCTCTCAACTCTCTCACCACCACCACCACCACCACCACCACCACCACCACCACCATCACCACCACCACCACCACCACCACCTCCACCATCGCGAGACCACCGTCCGCCGCCCCCCTAGATCTCTTTTTCTCTCTCTAGATATCTACCCCTCTCTCTCGGTTTTTCTCTCTCTCTCTCTCTCTCTCTCAACTCTCTCACCACCACCACCACCATCACCACCATCACCACCATCCGCCGCCCCCCTCCCGTTTTCTCTCTCTCTCTCGGTTTTTCTCTCTCTCTCTCTCTCTCGGTTTTTCTCTCTCTCTCTCGGTTTTGCTCTCTCTCTCTCGGTTTTTTTCTCTCTCTCTCTCTACCACCGCCGCCGCCGCAGCCGACCTCCGCCGCCGCTGCCCCTGCCGCCCACCTCCGCTTCCGCCGCCGTGGTCCATTTAGTTTTGGTATTTTCTTTTAGATAAATATAAATATATATATATATATATACACACACACATAGAGTATGTATAGATGTATGTATATGTGGGTGTATGCATATATGAGTGTATGTATATATATTTGTGTATGTGTGCTTGTATTTGTGTATATGTGGGTGTATGCATATATGAGTGTATGTATATATATTTGTGTATGTGTGCGTGTATTTGTGTATGTGTGGGTGTATAAAAAATTTAAGGGAACTAGGAATTTGACTGAATTTAGTATTAATTTTAGTTAGTCGGGTGTTAATTCCGTTTGATTTGAGATTAAATTGTGGTTATTTGGTGGTTTAGGGTACATTGATCCAACTGGTGATCTATATTTATACTTAGTTGCTGAAAATATAATGTTTTATCTATAGTTTTATGTGATTTATGTGATCCGACTGGTGATCAATATTTGTAGTTGCTGAAAATATAATTAATTAAGATTGAAATTGGATTTTAGCGGATCGTCAGATTCGAATTTTGTTGGATTCAACCTACCCGGGTGAAGATTAAGTCGAGAACTTGGTAGTAATTTTTGCGTTGTTACTCTGCTGAATTTTTTCTAGAATAATGGGAAATAAATTAAAATACAAATTATTTAATTAATTTAACTATCAACTGATGATAAAATTGTTTAATTTGATTAATTCAGAATCAAAATGGATCGAAGTTGGATTTTAGCAGATCGTATGTCGGAACAGTATGAGAAAGGTGTGAAAGAGTTCATAAAGTTTGCGGTTGACCATGCACCAGATCGAACTAGGATCACTTGCCCGTGTTTACGTTGTTGTTTTGGAAAGAGAATTAGTCCACGTGAGTTGGAAGATCATTTGGTGTGTAATGGAATTGATAAAAGCTACAAACGTTGGACAAGACACGGTGAAAGCAGTGTCCCGTTGGATGATTTGGGTGGTACATCATATCCATCACACGATTTCAACATGAATGATTATGAGCCTGATCGTTTGGAGGAGATGACAAATGTGATTGAGGAGGATTTGCGAAATTGTCCTAAAATGTTTGACAATTTGACAAGTGATTCAAAGACACCACTGTATAGTGGTAGTAAATTCACGAGATTGAAAACAGTTCTTAACCTATACAAGTTAAAAGCCAACAATGGGTGGAGTGATAAGAGTTTCACAGACTTGCTTGGTTTATTAAAAAGCATGCTACCTGAGGATAATGTGTTACCTAATCGTACTTATGAGGCTAAACGGATGTTAACCTCAATTGGCATGGGATATGAGAGGATACATGCGTGTCTCAATGATTGCGTATTATTTAGAATTGACTATGCATCATTGAAGGCCTGTCCAAAATGTGGCGCCTCACGGTACAAGAAGAATGGATCTACGCCTGTCAAAACCATGTGGTATTTGCCTATAATACCACGATTTAAACGCATGTACAGTAGTAAAGAGTTAGCCAAGGACTTGACATGGCATGCTGATAGAAGGTTTGAAGAAAGGATTGAAGATGACAAGATTCGACATCCCTCAGATTCTCCTCAATGGAAAAAGATTGATGATGATTTCCCTGAATTTGGTGAAGAATCAAGAAACCTGCGCCTTGTATTGGCTACAGATGGCATGAACCCTCATGGCTTGCAAAGCAGCTCACATAGTACATGGCCGGTGATTTTGATGATCTACAACCTTCCCCCATCGCGATGCATGAAGCGAGAGCATATAATGATGCCTATACTCATTTCTGGGCCGAAACAACCTGGAAATGATATAGATGTCTACTTGACCCCTTTAATTGAGGATTTGAAGGTGTTGTGGGACACCGGTGTTCAAGTATATGACGGGTTGAGAGAAGAAAATTTTAATCTCAGAGTCATGTTATTTGGAACAATCAATGATTTTCCGGCAAGAGCAAACCTCGAAGGATATGGTGTACATGGCCAATGTGGATGCCCCATATGTGTGAAGAGTACAGATCAATATCGATTGACACACTCCCAGAAATATGCATTCCAAGGGCATCGGAGATGGCTAAATCGGAACCATCGATATCGTCGGTGGAAGAAAGCTTTCAATGGGAATATAGAAGAAGGTCGAGCTCCTAAGTGCTTAACTGGTGAAGAAGTGTTTGAAAATGTAAGAGACTTGGAGGTTAAATTTGGAAAGACTTTTGCATGTGGCCTTGCAAAAACTGGGTGGAAAAAAAAGTCAATTTTCTTTGAGTTGCCGTATTGGACGTCTTTACATGTTAGACATTTTCTCGATATAATGCATATTGAGAAAAATGTATTTGATAGCGTCATTGGAACACTTCTAAATGTGCCCGGAAAGACAAAAGATGGCGTAAAGGCACGGTTAGACTTGGTTGAAATGAAGATAAGAGGAAAATTGACACCAACAAATAAGGGGAAACGTACTTATTTGCCTCCAGCAGCTCACACTCTAGCCAGGAAAGAAAAAATTGCATTATGTGAGTTTCTTAATGGAGTGAAAGTTCCAGAAGGGTATTCTTCAAATATTAGCAGTCTTGTATCAATGAAGGATTTGAAGCTAAAACACTTGAAGACTCACGATTGTCATGTAATCATGGATCATTTGCTACCAATTGCTATACGGGCCATTTTGCCAAAAAAGGTGAGAGACACGATAACTAAATTGTGTTTCTTCTTCAAAGCAATGTGGAGCAAGGTGTTTGATCCTGAGCAATTTCCTGCACTTCAAAAACAAATTGTCATCACTTTGTGTGAGCTTGAAATGTATTTTCCACCTGCTTTTTTTGATATAATGACTCATCTACCCATTCACTTGGTTAGAGAGACTCAACTATGTGGACCGGCTTTTATGAGATCTATGTATCCGGCTGAGCGTTATATGAAGGTATTGAAAGGCTACGTGAAAAATCGTAGTCGACCGGAAGGTTGCATTGTTGAACGGTACATAGTTGATGAAGCCATTACATTTTGCACAGAGTATCTGACAGATTCTAATGTTGCAGAGCTCCCAAAGTCTCATGTTGTGGGAGGGGGAACAGAAGGAGTCGGATTAATGGGAAAACAATTAGCTAGTGTTCATATTACACAAAGGGATCAGGCACACCTATATGTGCTCCACAACACCGATGAGGTTGACCCATATGTTGAAGAGCATAAGAACCAACTTAGGAGATTCAATCCAATTAAAAATGAGAGTTGGATTTCAAGAGAGCATAATAAGAGTTTCATCGATTGGTTCCGAAAGCATTTTGAAGAAAAACAGAAAGAGAATCCACAGCTTTCAGTTTCAGATAAATTGACACGGCTGTCGATGGGTCCGGACAGACTAGTATTTTGTTATTCAGGTTATCGTATCAATGGTCGCACATTCTATACAAAAGACCAAGACGAACGAAGTACAATGCAGAATAGTGGTGTGAGTCTTGTAGCTCAAGCAATGCATATCTCAAGTGCGAAAGATAATAATCCTATCTATGCCGATTTATCATATTACGGGGTGATTGAACGTATATGGGAGCTTGATTATAGTTGGTTTCGGGTGCCTGTATTTGGGTGTAGGTGGGTTGACAATAAACATGGTGTCGATAATAGTGAAATAGGCTTCACTCGAGTAGACCTTGAAAGAGTGGGATACAAAGATGAACCTTTCATTTTAGCGTCACAAGCTAAACAAGTATTTTTTGTTACCGATCCTATTGATAAGAGGTGGTCCATTGTTTTATCGGCAAACAAAAATACATGTATTGAAGGTGATTATGAAGAAAGTGAAGATGATGGAGAAAACCCTATCTCCTTAGGTGATTCACAATCAATTGATAGTGACGCTGACTTGGATATAAGTGATGATGAATTGTATATGCGTCAAGATCACCAAGAGGGGATATGGATTAATCCGTCAGTTCGTCGCCGTACTAAAAAAATGGTCGTACCGATGGGAAGCAAAAGACTGCTAAGCCAACGACAAAAGAAAACGATGAAAGGTATTAGAATTTATTTCATAATTGTATGATAGACTTCTTTCAATATTTATACTTAGTTGCTAGAAAATTTATATTCTTGAGATTTGCCAATTTTTGTGGAAAATTTAAGGGAAATAGGGGTTGATTGATTTTAAGGTTAATTTGGTTTAGCTGGGGGTTAATTATGTTTAATTGAGGATTAAATTTTGTTTCTTTTGTGGTTTAGGATAATTTTGTTTATTTTGTGATTTATTACTTCTATTTGAAATTTATTATTGCCAAATGAATCTGCCAAATTTATATGAAGATAACTTCTGTATTTATTACGTCTATTTGAAATTTATTATTGCCAAATGAATCTGCCAAATTTATATGAAGATAACTTCTGTATTTATTACGTCTATTTGAAATTTATTATTGCCAAATGAATCTGCCAAATTTATATGAATCTAACTTCTGTATTATTTGTCTTTTGTAGGTCGATGGCTTCAAATCCTGATGGTAGTTTTCCCGACGATGATGTATATGGATCAGATAGCGGTCATGAGAAGGACATACGGAGAGGTGTCTCTGCTATGAAAAAAGTTGTCAATGCCAGAAGTAAAGGCATAAGGCTACCTGTCGGCTGGAATGACAGAGGTCAGCCAATTAACCCCAACAAATCAATATTTGTTGGGTATATAGGCGTGCAGGTTCGGCAGAAGGTGTCGATTGCCATTAGTACTTGGCGCAAAGTCCCGTCAGCAACAAAAAAAAACATTTGGGATGAGATGAAGGTAATTTGGATATTATCTTATTTGTAAGTGTTAATGTATTATCATATTCTCTAAATTATAATTTTATATATACTTTATTGTTTGTTTTTTGTAGTTGGCGTTTGATATTGACGAAAGTCGACAAAAGTACGTACTAGCAGAAGCTGGGAGGCTAGCACGTAACTTCAGGAGCTACATAAGCAGAAAGTATGTGCGAGATGATGATGGAAACGTTAATGTCAACCCACCTCCACAATATGAGATATCCCAAGCCGATTGGGCGGCATTTTTAGAGGTTCGCTTAGGTGAACCTTGGCAGGTAGCTAGTCATTTTAATTTACAGTTTCATTTGTTGGTTATTGCGTTTATATTTAGCTAATAATTTGATAATGTAATAAACAGAAAATAAGCATTGACAATCAGGAAAGAGCAAAGAACCCTGAATATCCTTACCGGAAAGGGAGTTTTGGAGATGCTGTTGTGGAGCAAATGGAGGTATGTAGTTCATTTAGCAGTGAATCCTTACAATTTTTTTAATAATAATTCTATGTTAATGCATACATATATTTTTTAATGAAAATACAGATAAATAAAAGAAGGGATGCGGGATCCGATTGTACAGATGTGACACGAGCACTCGTGTGGAGGGTTTCGCGTTCCGATCCGACAAATCAAATTGATAACGAAAATGTTAGAAGAGTGGTGAATGAAATGGTGAGTTATTGGCAATTTTAGCTCTATTAATTGTTTTATTGAAATACTATTAAAAGCACAAGGTTCACTATTTTTTTAATTTTTAAAAATATATCATTACAGGAGAGCATTTCACAAGAGAGCACTAGCCATAGTGGAACTTACACGAGTCGAGATGACCTATTGGCTAAAGCTATTAAAAGGAAAGAGCATCCGGGTCGCGTTAGGGGTGTTGGCTTTGGGGTCTCACAAAGAGACTATTTTAAGGATCCAAAGCCTGCTTCAGAAAAGGAGATGGAAAACTTGAGAAACATAGTGAAAAACCTCTCCGAAACTATGGTTGCCATGCAACAACGAATTGATGTTTTGGAAGCCCCTAACTCGCGTCAGCCACATGAAGATGACGTCATTTCTTTGAAAGATAGCAGCCCAGAACCAGGTTATAAGATGCTTCCTGAGGTAAAATATTTGAACTTGTTTATTAATCATATAACTTGCGACTCTCTATTTTCTGTAAATCATACAAAACTTTCTAATATAATGTTGTATATATATATATATACGTGTGTGTGTAGGGTATCACTCCATGTCAATTAGCACTTTCATCTCCATCATATCGTGTGGTGGCTAAAGGACAGCTATACAATCGATCAGAGACTGATAGAACACTTCACAACTGTCAATTAGCCACCAACAATGTGAAAGTGCGCATTGACACTGCAGTTGAGGCTAATACACTCCTGCCCGTCCCTCTCAATGATGAAATATTCTCCATTTCTCATGCGCTGGGTACCTTTGTTGCTTGGCCAGCGAGTCTTGTCATTGTCACTGCTGCACCGGTATGTAATTAATAGCTAGTCATTAATAAATTATAACAATTTGTTTGAGGTTACTAAATATACTTTGGTGTGTAACATTTATATTTTATTTTCTTGCTTAAACAGTCCAAATCATCTGCAAACCGTAAGTCAGGGACGTCGAAGCGGTCAGCTGTCAAAGGAAAATCTCAAGTGGCCGAGCCTGCAGGTGAAGTAGACATATGTGCAGATCTTCAACTAGATGGACTCCCTAATGACCTTGTATTTCTGGGAAAGTACACGAAGATGATGAAGATTGATGCCCAGATCAATATATATATGGACGAAGCCATTATGAATGTTTCATTTCCAGAGTTCATTGGGAGGGAGGAGATCTATCACCTTCTGTGTAGAAAAGAAATAGGAGCCTCTATCATTACAGCGTACATAAAGTAAGTTTTTTAATTATTTTATTACATCTAAACTACGATTATTTTCGTCACTCGAAATTCATTTTTTATGCTCAATTTAGGTGTTTGTGGTTTAACTACGTGATCCCCGAAGGAAAAGAAACAAGTTTCGGGTTCCTTAGCCCACATTCCATAGCTGCTCAAACAGACCCGTCAGTTCAACAAGTGCAGTACATAGCACGTGCTATGATGCAGAGTACACAACAAAATAAGTTATTTCTTGCACCTTACAACACCGGGTGAGCTACTAAAGACTCGATTTTAATTTGTAAAACTAGCTACGCAAAACAAATTTTCAACTATCTTTTGAATGCTTTGTAGGGGTCATTGGTTGTTGCTTGCAATTAATCCATTTAAAGAGATTGTTTACTATCTGGATTCTGTGCATGGTGAGCCGCAATACCGAGATGATATGATACTAAAATTCAATCAGTAAGTTTTTCATTCAATCAATGTATCCATTATATTTAATATTTTTTTAAATTGTATTTATTTCACATAATTTCTTGTTTTTAACATATTTTCTTGTTTTTTATAGAGCTGTGCACATATTTCGTGCAAACTGCAACAACCAATCCAACAAATCCAAAAACTCGGACTGTAAATGGTTTACTATAAAGGTTAGCGTTTTCTAGGTTCATGAGATTATATATTCGTATAGAAGTTCGTCTTCTAATACAATGTAAGTTTGATTGCTTTTGTAGTGCCCCCGGCAGACCAACGAGGTGGATTGTGGCTATTTCGTTATGAGATTCATGAAAGAGATTATTAGCCACGGACTATCTATAATCCCAACAGCGGTATACATAATCCTTATATATATATATATATACTTAATTCTATTACTTTTGAAATTATTAAACCTTAATTGGTAGGTAATTGAAATGTTATTTCACTTTGCAATTAATCTCTATATATATACATATATCTTGCAGTACTTTAAGGATTGTCAATCCTTCTATACTGATGAGCAAATTGATGAAGTACGCTGCGAAGTTGCACGTTACATTTTCTTAGCAGCTCCTTAGAAATTAGGTAATTTAGTTTTTGTACATTGTGACTTGCTATAAATTGAGATTTGATTTATTGTATTTCGTAAGGTCATTAGTAATTTAATTAGTTAATTGTACATTTTGTTGGAGATTAAAGATGGTAATATTGAAGTTTGGGATGATGTTTGCTTATGTTGAATATGTTTTGTTGTTAGTTGAAATTTGTTGATTGGATCATTGCATATTACAGGCACTATCATGACAGCGCAATAAATAATTAAAAAAAAAACAGAAAAAAAAACAGCGGTTCTGCAGAACCGCTGCTACAGTTCTCACCTGTGGCAGCGGTTCTGGGAAAACCGCTGCCAAAGGTCTCACCTGTGGAAGCGGTTCTCCCAAAACCGCTGCCACAGGTGAGACCTTTGGCAGCGGTTTTCCCAGAACCGCTGCCACAGGTCCGTTATTTTTTTTTATTTTTTTGGTTTTTTCGCAGCGGTGTTCAGGAAACCGCTGTCATAGGTAGACCTATTACAGCGGTTTTGTAACCGCTGTCATAGGTCCACCCCTATACCAGCGGTACCTTTGACAGCGGTTAAAACCGCTGCCATAGGCCCAAAAAAACCGCTGTCATAGGTCATTTTTGTAGTAGTGTGATTCACACCTGCAAATGTATGGTAGATTGTTAGACATTCAACTGCTACTGTAACATAAAGGTGAAATGTACAAAGTGGACTGGAAACATTGAGCTAATTCTTCATGCTTGTTCGTTCTCTTTAAGAAGGAAATAGCTTCCACAGAATCCGAAATTAATACCCATTAAATAGTTACAAAATTTTAGCATGCCTAAAACAGTTTTCAGAAGTAAGCAGGTTGATTTTGTATCTGCAAACTAAAGATGTCTGGACTTTGGAGGTAAAAAGGTAGAGATACTCAGATGAACCAAGTAATCAAGGAAAGCAATCATCTAAGTAACCCCATCAAGCAACCTAACACAGAATCTCAAAATATATACACATTTATTACATGTTCGCCCAAATTCCAACGTTTGCAGTCTTTCAGCATTATCATTAACAAAAAATCAGAAACATTAAATGGCTAAAACATAAATATGTCTAGTTTCGAGAAGGGAATTTAGCGTTTTACAGAACTATACCGTCAATTACTTGGACTTATCTAATTCACAGTCTCAATAGTTAGCTTATTACTTAATTGTTGAGGACTAGTTGAAATTTGTATTTTGGATAAAGATTCTCCTCGTTCATCTTGCTTTTCCATTTATCATCCGTTTAACTCACAATAAGTCGATTTATAGAACTTTTTCTTTTTTTGAACAATAAAACAAACCAATTATGATTTATAGACACAGTTTGACTACTTATGCACCATTTAAGGTTGAACTGAACTATCATCATATATAACATCTTTGCTTTTGTCCAAAACCTTAACCACACTAACTACCTTCTTTAATGTATCTAACAAATGTACATAGTCAAACATTAATTTCACACAAATTATAGAGACAAAGAGAAAGAAGAGTTTAGAGTTTACCCCTCTTCTAGACACAGCTAGTAAACAAGCCTCAGCTGAAAGGTTTTGCTCTCTTGTAGTTTACCAACAGTGGAAGCTCTGAGCATTGTTCTACAACATGCCCAGTGTCTTCTTAGTGGCCATGCTGTCCCAGCATTATCTGTAAGCACAGTCTTTGCAAGATGATTCTTTTTTGTAGCTATAATAGATACCAAATGACAAAATGTATGAAGTTTCCAAGTAATTGTCGATCAACATGTGGGAAGCTATCACCTAGTTTTGATACAACCAAAAAGCACGTAATTCATTTGGTCTTCAAACTGAATATAGAAACTTTGTGAAGATTAAAATTATTATTCAAGCCCAAGAGAATGTATGTTTCAAATATATTTCATTATTTGAACTACTGAATGGCCTCGGGTGTTACCGTCAATGTATGTTCCACTTTTGCAATTTAGGTAAGTAAGACGACATTCGTCGATAAAGGGTAATCTACAAATAGCGTGCAATCAAGAAGAGAATAACATGACCTTTAACTGTTTCTATGTTTGCCAAAAAATAACAATCAAGCTGTTATTCAAAATTATATACATAATTACCTGCTATGACTTCGAACGCTATATTCTTGAACGTCGCACGAGCCACCAATCAAGTCCTTAATTAAAAACAAAGTATTTTGATTAAGTATGTATTTTCACAGCATACGAGAAAATGATAAATCGAAGAACATGGCAATCTTTTTCATAATTTATAATTAAAGCCTTACCATTTCTTTTTGGTGTAAAGTAAAAACTTCATTACCACTTGCAAATTTACAAACAAATACTCACACCGTCATAAGTATACTAATCAGTATGTACTATTTCTCTACTATTCTGACCTAGCAAACAACAACAAAGCATTAGAAAATCTGTTCTAGCAAGGCCTTATCTCTATGTTTTTTCACCCCCTGTACAACCTGTAATTCGCATACTCAACTCAATCTTAAGTATGCCAAATACTGTTAGATAATCCCTCTTCCACGGTGGTTATATTGAGTACTCTAATCCATGGGAACCATTGTCAATATTACATGGTTGTTGACTCGTTTCTATGTTACTGCATTACACATGTTGTGTTATCTCTTGTTTGGGTATCCTTGAGTATTGGTTGTCATACTCCTTCTGTACTCAAGGTATCAATTACCATATTGGATTTTGTACTACTTGGTGCTTTTTCCTGAAAAAACACTCTACTTTGTTGTATCGTTATATTTTTTATCGATTAATTTTACTGAGTTGCGTTATTATCTTTGTGACTATTCACTTTTTAGTAACAATTGTATTTTCTGTAACATGTTATCTCTGAAAATTTTAGATGGTTGTGTTCTCGGTCTCATCCTATCACAGAAAGCTTTATTGTCTTTTGCTCCAACACTGGAATATTCCTGTTGGCCTTGCACGTTTCCGCTCCTTTCTCAATCTTGCCGTAATATCTATTTTTTCTGCGTTTTTTTAATAACAAAAAACACAGGGGTAAATTGGCTAGAACTCTACTCTTGTAATTCGTTCAGATATTGGTACTTGATATTTGTATTGGGATCTTTCTTGTGGTTGCTCCCGTTCATATATGCTTCATCTATTAACGCTGGAATTATATGTTTCTTGAGAACATGTATGGATTTGCCTATGGCTATTGGGTTTATGTTTTTATTCACCAAATATTTTTTGAATAGTGTTGTTTCTAGCTATGCCTACATTACCTTGTTACTGTCAAAAGGCTTTAAACTCTTTTACCCTTCCTTAGAAGGATGCATCTTCTATTTTTCAACCTATTTCTACATCATGCCCTTAATCAAAGTTTTAGCCAAATATTCTCTTTGGATATTGTTTGGTCTTTTTGCTATTGTTCGATCGGTGTATCGTCTTTGTGATGATTTATGTGCTACATTTATATTGTTTTTGACATATCTTGACTTGTTATTTCTTGTCGCATTCTACGTCAGGGGGCGCCTTGTTACATGTCTCTCCTATCAATATGGCTATGTATTTGCAGTATGCACTATTTTACCTACTTCATGTATCGATGCTTTTGATGGGTTGTAAAGTGGAGACAATCAAAGTGTAAAAGGAAGAATATATTCTCCATGTTTTGATGATAAAAGGAAGAATATATTCTCCATGCTTTGATGTTAAAGGGAAGAATATATTCTCCATGTCTTGATAATGGAAGAGAGAATATATTCTCTCCAAGATTATGGCATTTTTTCATTGCCTATATATATGTCTTGCAAGACTTGATTAATGTAGTGTGTGGAAGATAGAAGTGAGAAGTGTAGTGTGTAAGTGAGAAGTGTAGAGTGTAAAGTGTAAATTATAGACAAGAGATATACATTCTCTACCTCTTGTAACACCATCTCATACACAAGAAATACAATCTCTCTAGCATAGCTCCGTGGACGTAGGCAAATTGCCGAACCACGTAAGTTTGTTGTCTCGTTTTCTTGCTTTGATTTTACTTTTAAGTTCGTTTATGCTCGTTGATTCCTAACAACTGGTATCAGAGCCACGGGTTATAAACGATCCGTGCGAATCAATGGCGTATGAAGATGGTAAAATAAAGATCGACAAGTTTGATGGAAAGGATTTCGAATTCTGGCGGATGCAGATGGAGGATTATCTGTACCAGAAGAAACTCTTTCAGCCGTTGTCGGGGAAAAAGCCTGAAAAGATGACAGACGCAGACCGGGAGTTGTTGGATAGGCAAGCGTTGGGGGTTATTCGGCTGACGTCAATGTTTTCAGAACCGGATCAGACCGGACGATCCGGCCGGTTAACCCGCCAACCGGGGAGATGAGCTGTCCGAGTGTTGTGTCTGAACGGGTGGCATAAAACCCGCACGGATTAGGCCAAAAATTGTGACCCGCACGAACCATTGACCCCGGGTTTAGAGTTTTGGGGTACATCTGTTGCGTCGCCTAGTGGAGGTTGGAGGGGGTGGGCAGCAACGCTATATGGCCTTCAAGTGCTAAAAAAATTTGATAAAGAAAATAAGGAAAGAAAAGAGGAGATGGAGCCAACTTGCAGAGATGAAGAGCAAAATAAACTTACAGAGATGAAGCGGCGGAAAATCGAATTGTAAGACGAGGGTTTCCACTTTCCAATGTTTTCTTATATATATATATATATATATAGGGTCAAGATCTAATACATACCCTCTCTTAGATAAGATCTAAGACCCAATATACACCATTGGATACATTAAATCCAACAGTCCAAAAAATAAGGAAGAAACAGACAGGAAAAAATGGAAAATAGGGATTAGGGGTATAATGGACAAAATGGCAAAATTATACATCATCCATTTACCAAAAATAACGGCACATGATCTCTTACAATCTCTCAAAACTGATATCCACGAAAATCTCCACTTCAATATCACAATCTTAGCCCAAGATTAACGCAATCAATTTATAGAATCGTATTAACCTCAGATTTCGTTCGATTATCACAAAAAAATTCTGAAACTCTAAAATTTCTGGAAAATCGAGATTGCAAACCCAAAATCTGAAAATATTGAATTTCTGGAATTGGCGTTAACTCGTCGAATCGCTGTGGGTTGCATGAGTCGCTGCTCGAATCGCTGGGGAAGATGATCGAAAAATAGCCATGAAAATGACAGATTTTCACGAACTGAAAAGTCGACCGGAAAATATCAATCTCCCCTACTGTATATTTGTGTATTAGCTATTGTATAATGTATTAATTAGCTATTGTATAATGTTTATTAACTATTGTATTCACTGTATAATGGCTATATGATTCTGTATATTGGCTTATATTTTACTGTATAATGGTTTATAAGATTGTAATTGTATGATGTATAAACACACACTGTATAATGAGTTGTATGATACTGTATAATATGTTATAACATACTGTATAATAGTTTGAAATCACTAATTGTATATCATTAATCACACACTGTATATCACCGTTGTATTTACTGTATAATGGTTTATAAGCTACTGTATGATGGTTTAAAAATCACTAATTGTGTTGTCACTAATACCACACTGTATAAGATATTGTATAATGGTTTATATGATATGTATTTGCTATTTACAAGCCTTAAAAACTAACAAAACGCAATTTTGAAGCTCTAAACGATCTCAGATGGCTAGAATCACGAGACCACACTGTTAAACAGTGTGTCTTGTTCAGCACGCCGTTTCGCTATGATTGTGCGATTTTCATGTCATTCCGACACAGTGAATTTTTTTCCCATGTTTTCGCTTACATCATTGTTATTTGCTTTGATTTTTGCAATGTACAGAATCTGTTATTTGTTTTTGTGAAGAATCTGTTATTTTGCGTTTTGATTTTTGAATAACACGCTGTATAATATCAATAAATGTTCTGTATATTGCTTAATTAGTCAATGTATCATAAAAAGTATAACGTGTTAAAATGCATTGTATATCGCTATTGTATTCACTGTATACCTGCTTACATTCGACTGTATAATTATTAAACTGACTTTCTGTATTGCAATTAATACCATACTGTATAATCACGTTATATGGACTGTATAATAAAATATAATAAACTGTATATTGATGATTAATGTACTGTATAATATATACACAAAAACTGGTTGCATGATCACTTGCATCAACTGTAGCTACGAGTATGTGCTGTTGTATATCACACTTATATCTACTGTATATTGACGTTTCAGCAGATGCGCATCATTAACATATATTTTCCGTAAACACTCAGACGATATAATGAAAAATGTAATAAAAAACTATTGATAATGAAGAAAAAAATGCAGAATTCGCGATGAATGATGCAGAAAAAAATGCAGAATTCGCAATTATGATTTGAAAAAAAAAAAGAATTTGGAAGCAGAATTGATGAATGATGAAGAGATTTCAGATTCTGGTAATTAAATTGATAATTTCTGTAAATAGATCAAATTATAATTAGAAATAAAAATAAATTGGGAAGCAGAATCTGTTATGGGAGCAATATTAGGAATCTGTTATGGGAAGCATGAGTTTGTTACGTTTTGCTTACTAAAATGCCCCTGCCAGCATTAAAACAATTTATATAATCCAAAAAATGAGATAAACCCACACCTTGGGATCAAATTGAATTAGAGGCCTAGATCTTACCTAATGCCAATGTATGTATTTGATCCATATTCTATATATATATATATATATAGATATATAAAACTTAGTAAAATATTTTTAGGTCAAAGGCTCAAAGCTACTAAAATATAATTTGTAGCTGTGAATTATATATATTATATAAATCTTCAAGGCTAGTGGCAACCTATAACCTACTACTGCTTCTCTTTTTTTTAAAAAGAAAATATTCATTAAATTAAATAAATTAAATTAATGTTTATTAATAGACAATTAGTTTGAAATATATATATATATATATATATAATGATTATATTAGTAATTGTTTTGAAGGATGATGGTGTTAAATGCGTTTATTTATAATATAAATACATAACTATAATGTTTGAAATTATTCATAATATATATGTATAATTATATATATATATATATGTTGGGTCAACCGATTTTTTCACACCGGTTCAACCGATCGGACCAGTGACCCAGTAAACTCTCCGGCTCAATCACCGGTCCGGTTTTAAAAACATTGGCTGACGTTAGCAAGAAACGCAGCGTTTAACAACCTGGAAGAGAAAACCACTGCGGGTTTGATGAAGGCGCTGTCCAACATGTATGAGAAGCCATCTGCGTCGAATAAAGTCTACATGATGAGACGTTTATTCAACTTGCGGATGACGGAGGGAGGATCTGTGGCCAATCATATCAACGAGTTCAACGTGATCATCACTCAGTTGAGCTCGGTTGATATAAATTTTGAGGACGAGGTAAAGGCCTTAATTTTAATGTCTTCTTTGCTGGAAAGTTGAAGTGCGATGGTAACTGCTGTGAGTAGTTCGTCTGGCCAAAGGAAGTTGAAACTTCAGGAGATTCGGGATCTGATTCTGAGTGAGGATATTCGTCGGAAGGAATCAGGAGAACTCACATCTGCTGCATTGAGTGTGGAAAGCAGAAGGAGAGGTTTTCAACAGGGTGGTCAGAATGGCAGTGGTCGATCCAAATCAAAGGGGCAAGGGGAGTCAAAACCGCGCAAGTATGGTGATTGCTGGGGCTGTGGTAAGGAAGGCCATTACAAAAGGGACTGTCCAGAAAAGACGGGTCACAATCATAGCCGGGAACATCAAGCAAACACAGCAGCAAATGATGTCGGAAACGCACTGGTTTGTGGTGTTGATAGTCCAGTTGACCAATGGGTACTGGATTCAGGTGTGTAGTTCCATGCTACTTCGTGTAAGAATTATCTAACAAATTATACTTCTGGAAAATTTGGAAAGGTATTTCTTGCAGATGAGGAACCCTTGGAAATTGAGGGTAAGGGTGATGTCATGATAACGACGGCAAAGGAAATGCAGTTGAAACTGGAAAATGTCAGGCATGTTCCGGGGTTGAGGAAGAATTTGATCTCGACGGTTCAAATTGACAGTGATGGTTTCACCACAGTGTTTGGTGATGATGTATGGAAGATCACCAAAGAAAATCTGGTGGTGGCTAGTGGTAAAAAGTCGGGGACTTTGTATACTACGAGGAAAATCGTGGTGCCAGATGCAGAGGCAGAGTTGCAATAGTGGAGGCAGGTTTATGTTACCGGGTTGGGTAGACATGAAGCCAGTGGGAGCAGTTGCAGTGCCGGGGGCAAACCCGTATAGCCAGATGTCAAGTGGGCAGACTCGTGTTGCCAAGAGGGCGGAAGAACGAGCAAGCCGGGGACCGGGGAGGCAGAGTTACAAAGGCATGACCACGTGGATATAAGCCATGAAGGTAGGAAATGGGGCCGAGAGGGGTTGACTGTGGGGCCGAAAGTCATGGGGGCAGGATGCGAAGCCGGGTAGGCAGATTAGCAGAGCTGGGGTTTTGTTGGCTGATGGATTGGACATAGCTTGTGCAGTGGGAGCATTAAGCAAATATGTGGGGGATCCAAGTTGCCATTGAAAAACCAAAAGTATTGGCGGATGGATCAAGACATAGCTCATGCAGTTGTCAGGGAACAAATATGTAGAAAGATCCGAGATAGCCGATGGAAAGTCCTTGGTGTAAGGATGTCGCATGACAGGTTAACCAAGGTGGGAAAGTCCTTGGTGTAAGAATGTCGCAAGACAGGTTAATCAAGGCAGGAAAGTCCTTGGTGTAAGGATGTCGCAAGACAGGTTGATCAAGGTGGTTATCCTCCAGTGAAGAGGATGATTGAAAGCAACGAAAGTTGCGGGGTTGTGAGACATGTTCTAGGTCTTGGGAGTAATCTATATCCGAGGGTCAGTTGGACCAAGATGGATATACCAAGGTATTCAGGAGTTGGTTGATCACCAAAAGAATAGGGTAGTGGCGAAGGTTCAAAGAAGGGGAACAATGTTCACAAAGAGAGTCTGTCAAGGGGAGCACTAGGGATGGATGAATTGATGAGACATGGAGATGTCTTGGATTTGATCTCCATTTGGGTTTGGAGATGTGCCGACTAGATTGAGGTTCACTTGGGAAAAGTGAAGGACTGATCGTGGGTTTGAAGATGGGGTTTCATTCTACTTTGAATTAGTCTCCAAGTGGGAGATTGATGGGTTGTAAAGTGGAGTCAATCAAAGTGTAAAAGGAAGAATATATTCTCCATGTTTTGATGATAAAAGGAAGAATATATTCTCCATGCTTTGATGTTAAAGGGAAGAATATATTCTCCATGTTTTGATAATGGAAGAGAGAATATATTCTCTCCATGATTATGTCATCTTTTCATTGCCTATATATATGTCTTGCAAGACTTGAAAACTGTAGTGTGTGGAAGAGAGAAGTGAGAAGTGTAGTGTGTAAGTGAGAAGTGTAGAGTGTAAAGTGTAAATTGTAGACAAGAGATATACATTCTTTACCTCTTGTAACACCATCTCATACACAAGAAATACAATCTCTCTAGCATAGCTCCGTGGACGTAGGCAAATTGCTGAACCACGTAAATTTGTTGTCTCATTTTCTTGCTTTGATTTTACTTTTAAGTTCGTTCATGCGCGTTGATTCCTAACAGCATTCTCCAAGCAAGTTTGATAAGTTCGTTCTTCAGCATATTTTGTTGCTTATGATATTACATGATTGTGATATGATGTTAACTCCTTTATGACATGTTATTGTCTTGCTTAGTTTTCTGTCTCATTGTATGAGATTGATTATCATGTGTTTTGATTTATACTCTATGAGTATTATTGGTTGTTCTGACCATATTTGGTTCAGATTTGATGCGATATGTTTGTTGCGTTTTGCGGTTGCTTATTATCTGTTTCATCCTTCGATTTATATGCGGTGGATGGTGAATTTATCTTTTGTGGATTCTATCCGTATCGATTCATTGTATGGTTCTATGTTTTGATTTATATTCGGTGGGATTTCTCTTCTAGTTTTGTCCATATTAGGTCAGATTTATGTGAAATGTGTCACTTTGTCAGTTGCATGTGTAGCTATTTTTGGTTGTACTTTTATGAGTACTCTTGTTTTGGATCTTGTTTTTATTTCTTGGGTTCAGAGTTTGTCTGATTCAAATGCGAGATATGCGACCTTATTTGCTTGTTTATGGCTCTTTTTATGTCTCGTGGGTCCGGTTTATATCGATTCAAATGCGGACATGTGGCTATTGTCTCTTGTTTTCGGTCTTGTTATTTTATCCTTAGGTTCAGTGTTTTGGCCGTTCATTTTTGAATATTGCGATCAATTACATCGTTACTCCTATACGTCATTTCTTACTGAATTAAGTGATTTGATTTTGGTTTGGTATTTAAGGGGTGTTTGCAAACACAACTGCTTATGGAGAAGTGATTATAAGTGAAAAATAAGCAGAATCAGCTAAGAAGCAGAAGTGGGTAGTGTTTGCAATCATAAGCAGAAAGTGAAAAAAAGTTGTTGTGGAGTGTTTGCAATTAAAAGTGATTATCAATTAACTTATTTTTTAAAAGTACAATATTGCCCCTAAAATTAGAAAATTCATATTTTCTAGGGAAAAAAATGAAATAAGAATTGAGTTACACGTAATTGAATCAAGAAATTGCATCAAGCATAAATAACAATAAAACATAAAATTGGGTTACACATAAAATAAAGATTGATATAAGAGGCTTGGATCATTAACAGAATTCATTGAGAATTAATGTTTCTATTTTATCTCCTGGGGCACGGTTACATAAAACTTGACTACTATTTAAACATTTTTATATATTTTTATGTGTAATACTAATCATCAAATCATTTTCAAAATTATAAAGGTAATGTTCGATATGCTACATATAATTAGTTCTAAAAAATATTTCTTTCCATTTCTGAATTTGGGAGGATAATTTCGGATTGTTTTAATCTGGATGAGGACAAATATGTCAAAAATAATTTCAATTTATTTTAAAAAAATCATAATAACTTTGAAGCACCCCCTTATCAACTTCTAGATTGTAGCTTAAAACTGCTTAAGTTTAGAGAATTAGAAGCGTAAGTGGTCTTTGCAAACACTCTCAAATAACTTATTTTCAGCTATAAGTGGAGAATCACTTATTTTTAGTGTTTGCAAACGCCCCTTTAGTGTTTTATCATATATTTGGTAACACTGCTGTACCTTTTTGGATAACCTGTTGGATTATCTGTTGTTCTTTTTGTATGTGGTTTGGTAATGGTTTTGTGATGTTGAGTGTTGATCTATTGTATAATGACATCCTACATTTTTGGGTTATCCTTTGCTCATTTTGTCTTTTTTCCTTTTTAGGACTCCAAGTTCGGTTCAATCTGATGGTCCATTTTTTGTTCGCTTTTGTGCGTTCACTCCCCATCAGCTTGAGGGGGGGGGGGGGTGTTGAAGATATTAGTGGCCCATCTCACGTAGAGGTACATGGCCCGATTCTGGTTGTCGGCCCACTACTCATGGTCCAGCTTATTGGGGTCAAATTGTCTTTGACCAACTTACCAGGGACTCAAGTGCAATTTGTGGTTGGGTTAAAATATAAAACTCAATTACTTCTATATGCAGAATAGACCACACCTCTTTCCAGTTTTTTCTGTTATTAAGCAGCAATCTATTCAACTGCTATTTCCTCTCCAAAATTGGAGTTCTTCATTCTCCTTCACAAATAGCTTTGGTGACATATTGTGGTCATCTTTTCCCTTTGAGTATATTACTCTTTGGTTTGTTCTTGTTTCTAGAATTCATAGATAATCCGTTCACATATTATTGTATAGGTCTTAAATTCTTGTTCTCTTTCTTGGTTTAAATCTTGTATTTTCATTATTTTATTTTCAATAAAATGGTCCTTTCAGTTTTTAACAGGTATTAATGGCATTGTTGTAAGCAAGCCGGTTAACATGATGGGCCGAAGTCAATCCAAATCCAATTTTGCGGGCTTCGTCCAAACGGGAAGGGAATCTTTGAAACGGTTCAGTACATTAGTTGCATCGCAACATATTCATTTGCTTGTGGTGCTCTTGTTCCCAGCTAGATTGCTGGAATTGGGTTCTTGTAGCTTGATAAGCATTTGTTGAGCGATAATGTAGGCAGGGAGCTCGTGTTTCTTATTGCAAGGGAATTGCTCGAGCACATGACTATAACATGTGGAGATGATTCTTTATTCATTTGGATGTACAAAGATAAATTGATGTTCATTATACTTGCAATGCAAACGGATTCCTTAGTAGATCTATATGTCCAACTCTTTTAAGTAGAAGAATTATGATCTGTTTTGTGTACTTATCCTCCAATGCTAATTATGACTGCAATTGTTTAGCTCTAGAAGAGTGGTTTG
>WHWC01000358.1:0-48598 GCA_019426215.1 Buddleja alternifolia | reverse complement strand
TAGCAGGGATTCACCGTTTGATGAATCCTACTGTGTTTGAAAAGTGAATTCAGAACACAGATGGTACTCCCCCAAACAGGTGGAGTTTGAAAGTTTGTGTCCCAGCAGATCACACACTCTTGATCATTCTCCTACGGTAGAAGGAGATTTGAAGAGAGGAATTTCAACCCCAAGAACTTCCACAGCAACTGAATCATTGCAACTAGTAAGCCAAAGAGGAAATCAAAAGCCTGCTCGCTTTGATGATATGGTGGCTTTGCATCTGCAATTGCCGTGATGATGTTCCATAACACTTATATTTGCAGTCCAAGGACCAGAGAAAGATAAGTGAGATTGCCATGAGTGAAGAAATGCATCCCTTCATAAGAATAAAACATGGGAACTTGGCAGTCCCCGAAGGAAGACAATTGGATGCAAATGGGTATTTGCAAAGAAAGATGGATTTCCTAGCCAAGGTGATGTTCGCTACAAGCCAGATTGGTGGCCAAAGGTTACGCTCAGAAGGAGGGCATTGATTATAATGAGGTGACACGCTAAAAGCTAACGTGCTATGATAGCAAGTGCACTAGACGTATGTAGTAATAAGTGGACAAAAAGTCCGGGTTGTCGAACCACGGAAACTTGAATTTTAGTTTATGATTAATGAAAATGGACAAAAGTAGATTGCAATAAAACGAGTAAGCTAGTGACGAACCAAAAGAAACGAACTATAGATTAAATCTCACGTATGATAAAATGACTAAGGCACATGCTACAACCGAATCTACTCGTCAATATAGATGAGCTACTCTTCGAATTATTAGACTCCTATTGCTTTGGTGGAAATTCCTTAGATAATTATTACCCGATGTCTCGGCACATAATAATCCTATGATTAATTGATGGTTCTCTAAATATGTCTATCCGAGAATCTAATCAATAACCACGCATTAACGTTCTAGAGTTTCCCCGGATAAATCCGGCTAACCGCACCCGGAAATCTTTACCTATTTCTAGGAGCAATTCACATTAGTTTCGGATGATGTGTTGATTCATTTGAACCCTAACCTATCTTCTCTCGAATGACTAGACTAGCAGGCAAGATAGCAAGCATATGGTGATCAAGCACATGATTGTAATAAAAGCTCAAAATCAACACACAAAGCAATATGAGAATTAATACGAAAATTCACTTCACATATATTGATTCATAAATTGGCTTTCACATGGCCTTAGTTCTACAATATTAGCCTCTCATCAAGGCTTTAAGAAAATCTAATACAAACATATACATACTCATGGAAATAAACATGTAAATGCAAATAATTAAAACTCCCTCAATTGATTGATGATGGATCCTTGCTTTTGATCTTCAATCCTTAACTCCTCTCTCTTTATTCCCCCCAAAAGTGATGAAGAATGGTGATGAATGATGATGATGAAGAGTGATGATGGTTTTTGGTCTAAAGACCAGCCCTCCCCCTCTCTCCCAAGAGTGCTAAGAGTGATCGGTCAAGTTTCAAGAAGATCCCCTTCAAGGACAAGAAATGATGGGCTCCTTATTCTACTCCAAACCCCATCAAGGTGTGCAATAAACAATTCTTTTTCCCCTCAAGCATGTCCCCCAACACATGTGCTAACATCTTGGCTTTAAATATTCCATTCCACCCTCAAATGATGATCTTTTGGCTGAAAGGAATCAAAACTCGGGTGTGGTCACGCCTAGGCGTGGGCATGACGGCGCTTGGGCGCCGTCGGCAGAATGCTGAGCGTATTTGCCTCTGTCCGGCGCAGCAATCGTATTTTCTTTATAACTCTCACCACAGAACTCCGATTTGGATGATTCAAGTCCTCATTTGAAGCTAACACATAGTTCTACAACTTTGTAGAAGGACACTTCATCCAATTTGGTCTCTAAACATACGGAAATAGCGCTCAACCGTGGAAACTAATGCAGATACGATGCCCAGGCTTGGATAGGAGAATGTTGACGTTATTTGCATCTTATCCGGCGCCTGGGCGTGGGTGGAAAGGCGCTTGGGCGTAGGGGTGCGTAGCAATTTGGCCTAAACTTGTTTTATACGTCGTTTTTCATCCCGTTCTTCGATTGTATCCATTTAAGACCTGAAATCACTTAATTCACGAATTAAACGCACATATGGCAAGAATCAAGCGATAAATGAATCTAAAACATAAACGCAAAAGGGCTTAAAAACACCTAAAAATGCCTCTAATCAACACCCCCAAACTTATCTATTGCTCGTCCTCGAGCAATAAGAGAAGGCATAGGATACGAGCTCATCATCAAAAACAGGGAGGTAAAAGAAAAGAAACTACACAACTCACTTTCGTGGAGCAAGCGGTTGCATTTAGCGGATGCAACAAGCCTTTGAACCCTTGAGTTACCTCAAAGGACGAGTTATAGTCACGTGAGGGTTTGCAGACGATATACCCACAAAATCAAAAGATTTTCAACCCCGATCACTCAACATAAATTACAATGATTAATAGCACACAATGGTATGAATTCACCTGTTTAAGCTCAAGTTACATATATATACACGTCACCCACTTGCTCATGTTACGCCTTAACATCGAAAAGATCATCCTAAGGGTGTAGTGTAATAAATCTCAAGTATTATAGTCGAGTGGCATTCTTACCACTTTTCAAGCATTAACCCCATATTTATCAACTTTTGATTATTCACATGGTACGAGAATTGAATACAACTTCATAGCCACTTAAAAATTCATCACTTCATTCCACTTTCGGCTTTAACTTATGCACTTTCAACTCGAACATTAGTGGGCTAGACCATGTGCAATGTTCGATCCTCTTAGGCTTTCTATGACACCCTTGTAACGAGCTTTAGGCCAATAACTCCTAAACCAGACGGCTTTCGGGTATCAAATGTAGAGACATTCCTAAGGGCTTAATCACTCGAGTGTCAAAGGCCACAAAATCAAACTAGGTCCTTATTCACTTAACACTTGCATTGGCTTGAGCTCTAGCTCAAATTAGCTTAATAGTACAGTATTCTAGGCATGGTGCTCTTCGCCCCCAATATCTATTAAGCCTGACCTTTGCAGTCATACCAATGTTCACCTCTTTTTATTATTGTTAAACATACGAAGCTACATTCTCAACTCATAACTCATGTGAAAATTCTAAGTCGATATTTTTCGGGATCAAGCCTTTAAGTGTTTCAAAATGGTTGCCCACTCAACTCCTCTACCTTCGATTTAGGTGCATATGTGAATCATCTTAAGGTTAATCTAGTCTAGTTAGGATCCCATAAGCAAGGAACGATGTGTATAGCCATTAAAAACCAAATTGATAGAGAAAACATACCATGTATTCAAATTAACCATACTCAATGCCTCAAGTGAAGGGTTGAAATTCTATCCAAAAAAAAAAATTAAAATTGCACACATTTCACATGTAGAGGTACAGCACCCCCCAAACTTGGACCGAAATATGTAAAACATGAATCAACATGACTATAATGGATCTAGTATACCCCCCCCACACTTATCATGAACATTGTCCCCAATGTTTGAAAAAGAGAAGGGCAAAGTACACGTCACCATAGGGAAGCTGAAAAGCAAACCCGAGTCCACTTAAGGCAATCAAGTCCACGGATGGCAATCACTGTGTCGATCACTACATAGGTAAACAAATGCTAGCCATACAGAGCATCAAACATTGGATAGAATAGAATAAAACAAAACGAGACAAACAAAAATGAGAAACATGCATGGAAAGAAAACATCAAGCATCCAAACATAAAACATAAAATATCCAACAACCCAACAAAAGATATCCAAAAACAAAAAGAAACATGCATGGAAATAAAACAAGATAAGCCTAATCGGTGGTGCCAAAACGGTCAATGTAATCCTCATCCGTTCCGCCGAGATCATCCAAATCAATCAACGGGCTACCCTCATCATTATGAGCCTCATCATCTCCTCCTACAGGAACGAGAGCACCTGACTCGTGCAAATCTGCGGGCTGCTGAGGCGGGGGGTGCGGGTAAGGTGGAGGAGTAGAATAATCAAACGGCCCCCGACCGACAAACGCATCATGCTCTACAAGAAGCTGACGGAAATAAGCACAAGTGTCAGACATGACCACCCTCATCTCATCTCGCAACTCATCCCTCAATTCATCCTTTAATTGTCTAATGGCGGCGGCATCCATAGGTGGAAACTGTGGGGAGCTAGTAGACCGGGATGAAGACGGGCGAGGCCTCTTGGAAGTAGCTGGTGGTGGAGGAGCCTGGGAGTCGTCATCTACCACGGTGAGATAAGAACCAGGAAGCTCAGTACGCTCCATAGGAAATGTGGGAACCTTAGCTGCCTTGCATAAAGCTGTGATCAGTGACGGGAGAATGATGGGAATCTTCCGAGTGGGACCTTCGCCCTTTTGCTTAGCCAATTCTTTGTTAATCAACGGCCCTAACTCATTCTTCAACTTCCAAAGTGGTCCATCAAAGACTTGTGGATTACCCGGGCAAAGTCCACAGCTTTCTTGGACATAATAGCATAGATGAGGGTGGCCCGTTCCTTGTTTGCCTCTGATCGATTGGTACTCGGTATTAAATTGAATCGGATGAAGTCGAGCCAGAAAGCAGCCTCGGGTAATAGAGCCCTACGGGGGACATGAGCTTCTCCGGGTACCCATTCCCACCCCTCTCGGCCAATAACCCGCAAAATATCCGACAGGCTAACTCGGAGGCGCCCTGCATTGTAAAGAGTGGTGAACTCGCATGTCTGAGGGGTCGGGGTGCCTATGCTCTCCCTAATCTGTCTCAACTCATAATTGACATGTTTGCCCCGTACCAAAAGGGTAGTCCCAGCCATCCTCGTGTCTCAATCTCATCATAAACCCCGGAGCTGAAGAATTCCAGGACCCAAGGAAGACGAATGGCCTCGGGCTTTTGACAGAAAAACTGTAAGTGATGGAACTGTATCAATTCGTGCACAGAGGGCTGTCCCCGGGTGGTTAAATAGTGCTCCTTAATAAGGGTGCGGAGGGTGCTCAAACTCTGACACATAATTTGGACTTGGGAGTTTTCAAAACGGGTATTATCGGGAGTCTCGGGCTCATTAGAGGAACCCTCACCCACTTTTTTCTTACCCTTGGACGGTCTGTTGGTAGTTCTCGTCATTTGCAACAACAATGATCAACTTCTCAACTACTCAAATCAACCCAAATGCAACCAACCCAACACAATAATCGTCAACGCCCAACAACACACCAAAATCAGAGAGCAACCCACAATCTAGCAACAATCCACGGATTTAACCGATTCCTCAATTCTTTAAGCAATAATCCACAGATTTAATCAACAATATAGCATCCAATTTCAACAACAACAACCCCCAATTTTTTATTACAATCCACAAATTGATAACAACCCACGAATTGATAACAATAGATCATCCAATTCAACAACAACAACCCTCAATTTTTTATTACAATCCACAAATCCAATAGAAGTCCTCAAATGCAATAACAAAAAAAATTCAATCCACAATCGGACGAAGCCCCAAATAATCCTCAAAATATAATGTAAGGCACCTACTCGTCGTCTATGAATCGGAAATGGAAGAAGGGTAAAGCCAAAACTCATCTTTTTCCCCAAAATTTTCGCACCGAGTTGGATGTGAAAGAGGGGCCACTGTGCAGCGAGTGATGTTGATGGAAAGTGGCGGTGAAATACGGTGGAGATGGCCGGAAATGGTGAGAGTGTCGCCGGAAATCGCTTGGGAGAGGAATTGTGAAGAGTTTGTGAAGAATTTTGACCGTTTGACCCACAAATATGTTTAAATCAGAAACGGGCGCCTAGGCGCGCGTGTTTGGGCGCCTAGGCGCGCTACACAGCGTACCTGGATTTTTGACTGGTAATGCCCGCGCCTAGGCGGGCGTTGTCTCGGCGCTTGGGCGCCCCCTTCAGAACCGGGCGCCTAGGCGGGCGTTGTCTCGGCGCTTGGGCGCCCCGTTCAGAAATATTTTGTAAAGAATTTCATTTCCTGTTTCAAAAGGGGAGAGACAAAACACTTAAAACACAAACTAACAAAGATGTAAGACTAGAAAATAAAGCAACAAACGGGATAATAAGGGAAAAAGAAAAGGAAACGGAAAGAAAACATGGGTTGCCTCCCAAGAAGCGCTAGTTTAGAGTCATTAGCTCGACTGAAAGCGAAGAATCACGAAGGGTCCGCGAGGATGAAGGACTCTTTGTCTCTTGGTCCATCCATCCCTAAGTAAGGTTTTAGACGTTGAGCGTTGACCAAGAAAGTATGTCCTTTATCTGTTGTAAGCTCGACGGCGCCGGATGGATAGACCTGGGAAATCAAAAATGGGCCCGACCATCGAGACTTAAGCTTCCCGGGGAAGAGTCGGAGTCGAGAGTTGTATAGCAACACCCGCTCTCCCTTGTGGAATTCCCGGGGGAGAATATGTTTGTCATGCCACATTTTGGTCCGCTCCTTATAGAGTTTCGCGTTCTCATAGGCAAGATGACGCCATTCTTCGAGCTCGTTGAGTTGTAGCAAACGTTGTGTACCTACACTTTGAGAGTCAAAATTTAGAAACTTAATGGCCCAATAAGCACGATGCTCGAGTTCAACGGGCAAGTGACATGTTTTGCCAAAAACAAGACGATACGGGGACATGCCAATTGGGGTTTTATAGGCGGTCCGATAAGCCCAAAGAGCATCATCCAATTTAAGAGACCAATCCTTTCTTGATGCGTTGACAGTTTTTTCTAAAATACGCTTAATCTCCCTATTCGAGACCTCCACTTGGCCACTAGTTTGTGGGTGGTATGGGGTCGAAATTTTATGCTTCACCCCGTACTTGGTCAATAAAAGTTCAAACTGCCTGTTGCAGAAGTGGGTGCCCCCGTCACTAATGATGGCTCGGTGAGTTCCAAATCGAGTAAAAATATGCTTCTTCAGAAAACGAGTGACAACCCGAGCATCATTAGTAGGCAAGGCCACGGCTTCCACCCATTTGGAGACATAGTCTACCGCAACAAGGATATATTTATTTGAACAAGAACTGGGGAAAGGGCCCATGAAATCCACACCCCATACATCAAACAACTCACACTCTAACATGCTATTTAAGGGCGTTTCATGATGTTTAGAGATGTTCCCCATTCGTTGACAGCGATCACAAGATTTGACATAATGATGTGCATCTTTAACAAGAGTAGGCCAGAAGAAACCTGATTGGAGGATCTTAGCTACCGTTTTGGAAGGCCCAAAATGGCCACCTACCGACATATCATGACAATGAGATAGGATAGCATGCACGTCCATTTCGGGTATGCAACGTCGAATTAAGCCATCTGCACAAACTTTGAATAAAAAGGGTTCGTCCCAAAGATATTGCTTTACATCAAATAGAAATTTCTTCTTTTGATGAAAAGTGATATCCGGGGGAAGACGGCCCGTAACAATGTAATTGGCAAAGTTAGCATACCAAGGTGAAATTTTGTCAGAAATAGCAAGGAGGTGTTCATCCGGGAATTCCTCACGAATTGGTATCTCATCTAACGGATCATTCACTAGCTCTAATCGTGAGAGGTGGTCGGCTACTACATTTTCGGTGCCTTTCTTGTCTTTTATCTCTAAGTCAAATTCTTGGAGTAACAAAATCCACCTAAGAAGTCTTGGTTTAGCATCTTTCTTGGCAAGCAAATATTTTAAAGCCGAATGATCGGTGTAAACTATCACTTTGTTTAGCACGAGGTAAGAGTGGAATTTATCGAATGCAAAGACTATGGCGAGTAGTTCTTTTTCCGTGGTGGCATAATTCAATTGTGCATCGTTAAGAGTTTTATTAGCATAGTAAATGGTTCGAAATACCTTTTCCTTCCTTTGGCCAAGGACCGCTCCAACCGCGGTGTCACTCGCATCACACATCAATTCGAATGGTAAGCTCCAATCGGGGGATGACATGATAGGGGCGGAAACTAAGCGTTCCTTCAAATCAAGAAAGGCCTGCATACAAGAAGAATTGAAATCAAAAGGTGCATCTTTGACAAGCAAATTAGACAACGGTTTCGCAATTTTAGAGAAATTCAAGATGAATCGCCTATAGAAACCAGCATGCCCGAGAAAACTCCTAACAGCTTTTACCGAAGTGGGCGGGGGAAGTTTTTCAATGACCTCAATCTTGGCTTGGTCCACTTCGATCCCTTTTTGAGAGATCTTGTGGCCAAGCACAATCCCCTCCCGGACCATTAAATGGCATTTTTCCCAATTCAAAACAAGGTTGGTTTCTTCACAACGTTTAAGCACAACATTTAGATGAGCAAGACAAATATCAAAAGTTGTTCCGAAAACAGAAAAGTCATCCATAAAAATTTCAAGGAAATCTTCAACCATATCATGAAAAGCCATCATGCATCTTTGAAAAGTGGCCGGGACATTACACAAGCCAAATGGCATCCTTCGGCAAGCAAATGAGCCATAAGGACAAGTGAAAGTGGTTTTCTCTTGGTCCTCAGGATCTATGGCAATTTGATTATAGCCGGAGTAACCATCTAGAAAACAATAGAAATCATGCCCGGCTAATCGTTCAAGCATTTGGTCAATAAAGGGGAGGGGGAAATGATCCTTACGTGTGGCATCATTCAACTTACGGTAATCTATACATACACGCCACCCACTAATTATACGAGTTGGGATAAGCTCATTATTCGCATTCTCAATTACCGTTATCCCCCCTTTCTTAGGCACCACTTGGGTAGGGCTCACCCACGCACTATCAGAAATAGGATAGATTATACCTGAGTCGAGCAGTTTAATCACTTCCTTCTTTACTACCTCTTGGATTTGTGGGTTTGATCTCCTTTGGGGTTGGCGTGTAGGCTTGGTGGAGTCCTCCATAAGTATTTTGTGCATACATATCGCTGGACTAATGCCTTTGATGTCCGCAAGTTTCCACCCAAAAGCCCGTTTGTGAGATCTCAACACCGTCATTAATTGCTCTTCTTGTGATCCTGAAAGAGATGAGGAAATGATCAATGGGAGTGTTTCGTCGTCGTTCAAGTACACATATTTAAGGTGGGAGGGGAGGGGTTTGAGTTCGAGAGAGGGGGGTTCTTCAATAGATGGGCGAGGTGATCCTGACAATGATCTATCAACTTTGATGAATCCTCCCGAATGAGAGGAAGATTTGTACTCCAAGCTTAGAACCCTTTCCACTAGATCATCTTTCTCCGAGTCCACTTGCATGGATTTCATAAGATTCTGTTCGAGAGAATTTTCAATTGTATTGTCCTGTAAATACTCAACAATCAAATGGTCAAATGTATCAATTCGATAACACGAGTCATGATCAATAGGATGTTTAAGGACTTTGTAAACATCAAAGGTAACTTTGTCATCGCCCACATTCAAGGTAAGCTTACCATTAGCAATGTCAATTACCGCCTTACCCGTGGCTAGGAATGGTCTCCCTAGGATTAATGGTACCTCCACATCTTCTTCCATGTCGAGTACTACGAAATCAACGGGAAAATAAAACTTGTCGACTTGGACAATAACGTCTTCGATTATCCCCTTGGGCCTCTTGATCGATCGGTCGGCTAGTTGAAGGCTCATTGAGGTCGGCTTGGGATTTCCAAGGCCTAGCTTTTTAAATAGTGAGTATGGAAGAAGATTGATGCTGGCCCCCGAGTCACATAACACCTTCTTGAATGATAGGGATCCAATCGTGCATGGGATTGTGAGGCTCCCGGGATCTTGGAGCTTAGTTGGCAATTTATTGAGCAATACGGCGGAGCATTCTTCCGTGAGGCACACCGTCTCATTCTCTTCCCACTTCTGCTTGTTGGAGAGTATGTCCTTGAAGAACTTCACATAATTCGGCATTTGGAGAATGGCGTCAATAAACGGAATATTAATTCTCACTTCCCGAAGGATTGCCAAAATTCGAAGAAAGCTCGGATCCATCTCTTTTTTCTTCTTTTTGTGAGCATTTGGGAAGGGGAGACGAACTTCGATAGGGGGAGAAAGCGTTGGATTAGACGGATGAAAACCCACTGAAACAGTAGGCGGCGCCTGGGCGCGTATATCGGCGCCTAGGCGCGGATCTGTTGGCGCCTGGGCGTGCATTTCTGGGCGCTCGGGCGCGGGATGCAGAACATATGCATCTGGCAGGTTTGTGGGTGGCGCCTGGGCGCGTATATTGGCGCCTAGGCGCGGATTTGTAGGCGCCTGGGCGTGCAGGTCGGGGCGCTCGGGCGCGGATGTACTGGCAGTGTCATTCTCCAATTGTTTGCCACTTCTCAAGGCTATGGCATTGCATTGGGCCTTCGGGTTCTTTTCCGTGTCGCTTGGGAGAGTCCCCGGGGCTCTACCGTTAACCGCATTAGAAAGTTGCCCTACTTGTGTTCGCAAATCCTTCATCTCCATACACATATCCTTTATCATACCCCGAAGTTCGTTGAAAGATGTATCGGACTTTTTCATGTGAGCATCTAGTTTCTCATCGATTGTGGGAGGTCGCATTTGCACTTGACTTTGACCTTGTCCATTGAAATTGCCTTGCCTCGGGGGTGGGTTATTGAAGGGTGGCCGTGGAGCTTGATAGATCCCCGGTTGATAGATCCCCGGTTGTGCGTTCTGTGCGGGGTTGGGCCTTTTTGGAAAATTCTCGGGTATATGAAAGTTCACCCGAGGTTGATTTTGATTCCCTACATAATTAACATTGCCAACCTCCGGTTCCAAGACTACTACTTCCTCTACTACTTCCTCAATACAAGCAACTTGTTTAGAGGATGAGGCCTCTTCATCGTCGGGGTAAAGCTCGTCTTCTCGGGCCAACTGTTCGACTTTGTCCCATACACTTTGACAGTCTAACCCAAGGAGATCTCCTCCCGCACCCGCGTTGAGTCTATGCCGAATACGTGACCTAACCCCATCATAGAAATGGAGTACTTGTTCATTCAACCCAAAATTATGATCGGGACATTTACGGAGCATGCCCTTATATCTAGCCCAAGCCTCGGCTAAAGATTCATTGCTCCTTTGCCTAAACCCTTTTATATTACTCCGTAGCTCATTGATTTTTGAGGGTGGAAAGAATTTATTTAAAAAGGCATCGACCAACTCACTCCATGTTGTAATAGATTGTGGAGGTAAGGATTTGTACCATGTTGTCGCCCTATCCTTCAATGAGAAATGGAAGACTCTTAGACGAATCGCATCAAGATCTCGTGGGTGATATTGAATGGTCACAAGAGCCTCATCTATGGTTTCCAAATGAGCGTGTGGTGATTCGTGCGGTTCTCCATATAAAGGATCTCCTTGCACCATATTAAAATTGTGAGCCGGAATGTGGTAGTTTGGTGTGAAGAAATTAGGCACGACTACGGGCCCTGGAATGGTATGGACCCTAGGTGGTAAGCTACCCCGAACCGACGGGAGTTGTGGAGGAGGTACCGCTTGCATGGCTTGTAGAACACCTTGTAACCACTCCCTAGTTTCCGGTGAGTTCATGTCCGGGAAATTTCCATTTGGGTTTTGGTTGAGATTATTGGCCATTTCTCTTGCTCGCCTACTAGTCCGAAGAACTCGTTCAATTTCGGGCTCCAACTCGTATAGAGGCTTGTTTGAGGAGCGGGTCATGCACCTCAAGAACCTAACAATTAAATACAAGAACAAAATTAGACTAATCACGAAAATAAAAGAAAATCAAGAAATAAACGAAAACTAAGAATTATAAAAAATGTAAACGAAAATCAAAAACTAAAATAAACAAGTCCCCGGCAACGGCGCCAAAAACTTGACACGCTAAAAACTAACGTGCTATGATAGCAAGTGCACTAGACGTATGTAGTAATAAGTGGACAAAAAGTCCGGGTTGTCGAACCACGGAAACTTGAATTTTAGTTTATGATTAATGAAAATGGATAAAAGTAGATTGCAATAAAACGAGTAAGCTAGTGACGAACCAAAAAGAAACGAACTATAGATTAAATCTCACGTATGATAAAATGACTAAGGCACATGCTACAACCGAATCTACTCGTCAATATAGATGAGCTACTCTTCGAATTATTAGACTCCTATTGCTTTGGTGGAAATTCCTTAGATAATTATTACCCGATGTCTCGGCACATAATAATCCTATGATTAATTGATGGTTCTCTAAATATGTCTATCCGAGAATCTAATCAATAACCACGCATTAACGTTCTAGAGTTTCCCCGGATAAATCCGGCTAACCGCACCCGGAAATCTTTACCTATTTCTAGGAGCAATTTCACATTAGTTTCGGATGATGTGTTGATTCATTTGAACCCTAACCTATCTTCTCTCGAATGACTAGACTAGGCAAGATAGCAAGCATATGGTGATCAAGCACATGATTGTAATAAAAGCTCAAAATCAACACACAAAGCAATATGAGAATTAATACGAAAATTCACTTCACATATATTGATTCATAAATTGGCTTTCACATGGCCTTAGTTCTACAATATTAGCCTCTCATCAAGGCTTTAAGAAAATCTAATACAAACATATACATACTCATGGAAATAAACATGTAAATGCAAATAATTAAAACTCCCTCAATTGATTGATGATGGATCCTTGCTTTTGATCTTCAATCCTTAACTCCTCTCTCTTTATTCCCCCCCAAAAGTGATGAAGAATGGTGATGAATGATGATGGATGAAGAGTGATGATGGTTTTTGGTCTAAAGACCAGCTGCCTCCCCCTCTCTCCAAGAGTGCTAAGAGTGATCGGTCAAGTTTCAAGAAGATCCCCTTCAAGGACAAGAAATGATGGGCTCCTTATTCTACTCCAAACCGCATCAAGGTGTGCAATAAACAATTCTTTTTCCCCTCAAGCATGTCCCCCAACACATGTGCTAACATCTTGGCTTTAAATATTCCATTCCACCCTCAAATGATGATATTTTGGCTGAAAGGAATCAAAACTCGGGTGTGGTCACGCCTAGGCGTGGGCAAGCGCCGTCGGCAGAATGCTGAGCGTATTTGCCTCTGTCCGGCGCATCAATTGTATTTTCTTTATAACTCTCTCCACAGAACTCTGATTTGGATGATTCAAGTCCTCATTTGAAGCTAACACATAGTTTTACAACTTTGTAGAAGGACACTTCATCCAATTTGGTCTCTAAACATACGTAAATAGCGCTCAACCGTGGAAACTAATGCAGATACGACGCCCAGGCGTGGACAGGACGGCGCCTAGGCGTGGACAGCAGAATGTTGACGTTATTTGCATCTTGTCCGGCGCCTGGGCGTGGGTGGAAAGGCGCTTGGGCGTAGGGGTGCGTAGCAATTTGGCCTAAACTTGTTTTATACGTCGTTTTTCATCCCGTTCTTCGATTGTATTCATTTAAGACCTGAAATCACTTAATGCACGAATTAAACGCACATGTGGCAAGAATCAAGCGATAAATGAATCTAAAACATAAACGCAAAGGGGCTTAAAAACACGTAAAAATGCCTCTGATCATGAGTTGTTTTCTCCAGTTGTAAAACACTCCTCCATTAGAATTTTGTTGACTTTGGTAGCACAGTTGGATTTTGAACTAGTTCAGTTGGATGTAAAAACTGCATTTTTACATGGAGACTTGGAAGAGGAAATCTATATGACTCAGCCAGAGGGATTCAAAGTTGCTGAAAATGAAAATTTGGTTTGTAAACTTCAAAAATCGTTGTACGGATTGAAGCAATCTCAGGGGCAGTGGTACAAGCGATTTGACAAGTTTATGATGGGAATTGGGTACACAAGAAGCAAATACGATCATTGTGTGTATTTGCACAAGCTACAAGATGGATCCTTCATATTCTTCTTCTGTATGTTGATGATATGTTGATTGCCTCCCCGAGTCTAATAGAAATTGAGAAGTTGAAGACTCATTTGAAAAGGGAGTTCGAGATGAAGGATCTAGGTGAGGCGAAGAAGATTCTCGGCATGGAGATTTTCAGAGATAGAAAATTGAGGAGGCTTTGTTTGACTCAGAAACAATATCTGAGTAGGATGTTGAGGCGTTTTGGCATTGATGAAAAGTCAAAACCAGTTAGTACTCCGCTTGCTCCTCATTTTAAGCTTTGCGCCGCTTTGTCACCGAAATTTGATGCAGAACGGGAATACATGTCAAAAGTACCGTATGCAAATGATGTTGGTAGCTTGATGTATGCTATGGTGTGTACGAGGCCTGATATTTCCCAAGCAGTGGGGGTTGTGAGCAGGTATATGCATGATCCTGGAAAGGAACATTGGCAAGCTGTGAAATGGATTTTGCGATACATCCATGACACAGCTGATGTTGGTTTGATATTTGAGCGGGAACATAGTCAGTATGTAGTCGGATATTGTGATTCAGACTATGCTGGTGATTTAGATAAGCGTAGATCAACTACAGGCTACGTATTTACTCTTGCTAAAGCACCAGTCAGTTGGAAGTCTACCTTACAGTCAACTGTTGCTCTGTCTACTACGGAAGCAGAGTATATGGCAATTTTCAGAGGCTGTAAAGGAATCAATTTGGCTTCAAGGGTTGCTTGGTGAACTGGGGATTGGACAAAAGTATGTGAAAATACATTGTGATAGTCAAAGTGCTATCCATTTAGCAAAGAACCAAGTTTATCATGCAAGGACGAAGCACATTGATGTTCGGCATCATTTCATAAGAGAGATACTCGAAGAAAGTGGAGTCAGAATCGAGAAGATCCATACTACTGAGAATCCTGCTGATATGTTGACAAAAGTTGCGACTGCAATCAAGTTCAAATTTTGTTTGGACTTGATCAACATTGTCAAAATTTGAAGATTGGTTTTGGTGACCCCGTTTGACGAGGAGATTGAAGATTTTGGAAATTCGCCAAGGTGGAGATTTGTTGAAGTGTGGTGAAGAAATGGCTCATTTCCTTTGATAATGAAGAGCACATTTGTCCCACATTAGAAACATATTGTAAAGGGTGGTCTCTTTCTCCTATAAAAGGAGACCACCTCTTTAGTTTAGAAACCATCCCAACATTTGCCCAAGTCTTTAAGGCATTTTGTTTTCTCTCCTCTATAGTTTGTAATATTTTCACTTTAGTCCTTTAGTGAAATATTTTGGTGGGGTCCGAGGACGTAGGCTAAATTATCCGAACCTCGTTATATTTTGGTGTTCTTTATTTTGTGTTATTCTTCAAGTAGCCATTGTTTGTTATAGTTGTAGAGTTATATTGTGCTATTAAATACGTCTAGTTAATTCTGTCGAGGAGATTGGGTTTTAAGCGCGACCGTTGTGACGCCTCCAATCTTTCCTGGGAATTAAATCTAGTGTGGTTTTCTAGTACAATATTTCCCTCGCTATTTCTATATTTGGTGGAATATGACTCTGAGTTCCACAACATTCTTCACACAGAAGCACTTAAGTTTGATGTTGTGCTATTAACTGATCTTGTGCACCCGAGCGTCCTCAGAGCTGGTTCAATGAGAATAGTCTCGATACGAGAGTAAGCATGATGTGTAAAGTGTATTCCATCCCAGAAGATATATTGGTTTGGGTAACGGCAAACCGGAACTTGTGGGCTTCCACAAAATCTCTTGCTATCGTAATTGTATTTTCCTCCGGTTCCACAACAAGCTAGCAATGCTAGTTCCCCGTTTGGGCCTGTTTGAATTTACAAGCACAATAATTAATATAGTTTCTTCAAGATGTAAACACAAAATAAATAAGAATGAACACTTACCATAAGATGCATCACGAATAACTTCTAGTGTACCATCATAAATTGCTCCATAATTTAAAATGATATTAGGGAATTCCAGATTGAGATCTCTGATGGCTTGTTGTAGATAATCGTTTTTTGACACGATAAGATCATTCACAGACTTCAAGCAGCCTAATTCGTCGTAATCTCTGGAGTTATTACTATGCAACGCAGTTAAAATGTATGGGAAACATCCAAGGGGAGCATTTCCTGGAATTATCAATCGTGTAGCGCCCATCCTAATCAGTTCCTGTGTTATTGAATATAATTAGCTATTATTGAATCATTTTAATAGTATATTAACGAATGAGATGTAAAGAGTAAAAATAAAAATTATTTGAATATTTAGAATTAATTTGGACATAGGTACTTACTCTTGCAACTCTGATTTGAGCCCGTGTAATTAGGGGCACATAAGTTTGTACTTCTTCAATTGATTTGCCTTGGGTCAATGCATAGCCGATGTCGTTGGCCTCAATATCGCCCAGAAATAAAAAAGAGTTTTCCATTCTTGTGGCTCGTTCTGATATAAAAGAAATCGAATATCAGTAATTAAAGGTTCAATGTCATTTATATTTAGAAAGACGGAGGTGTATACTCATTAAATAAGTGTACTTAATTGTTAAATCATAAGAAACCTTTTGCTGATGGGAAATTGGAATTCAAATAACTTTTAAACCATCTTAGTTGAGCACTAAGGGGAACAGCAGCATAAGGTGGAATCTTAATGCCCCTCGATTTGAAAAAGTTAATGTCAAGCACCAGGCTTCTGGCAACTGAAAAGATAACTCCATCGTACTTTTCAGAAGCATTCATATTCAAATAAGGTGCAAGATGTGGCAGGCCGAAATCAGTAGCTGCAAGTCATAGAGACACACATATATACATCAATGAATTGAATGTCATGAGTATTGCTCTTCTGAAATGATGAAGCCTACGTATTCTTATATACATACCTGCAAAGTCGAAGTCATTGAGGCCATCAGACCAACGACCAGTGGGCCAACCGGGGGAAGATCTACCGTAAGGCAAACGTGCGGCTGGATTTGGAGTTCGGGAAGGGACATGAATTGAGTTACCAACATCAGTGAACGCATCTCCAAAATGGTATAAATACTGAAACGGGCAATTGACGTGTTGAATATGTTGGGATGAAGCAGCACTAGCTAGAATTAACAGGCAAAAGCATATGATCATATCTTGGCCCTTCATGCTTGTTAGTAATTTCAGTACGGTTTGCAATTGTGATATTAATTGATTAAGTCAAAACCTGTGAGAGAGAGAGAGAGAGAAATGATTGAGATATCCTAGAAAGAATATGGTAATTAAGAAGATTGCAATGGTGTAGTATATATATAGGTATTGGTGGGGATGGAGATGGCGCCCAAGTCTTATTCAACTAACATTTATATCAGCGTGGACTTCATCAAACATTAATGGTTTAACTTTGAATTTGAAATATTCAATTGTATGGAATGTTTTCTGTCAATTATGTGCTTCAACTGAAACACACGGTAATCTTATTGCTAATTAGTATATTTAAAATCATTGAACAAGCAGCCACGGAGATCTATGGTTTTGCTTAGTTCTCATGCATTACAGCTTAGCCATTATATATATATATATATATATAGGGATAATTACACTGGGTACCCTGACGTCTATTATTTAATTATAAAAGAAAGAACAAAATGCAAATGATTTTTGTAAATCTTTCCCTTTCAACTCGGCCCACGAAATGAGACAGGCCCAAAAGGCCAGGTTAGAGCGGGGCTGGGCTCGATTAATTATACAAACTACAAATAGTAAATTACTTTAATAACCTTTTTATTTTGTGTAACCTGCTTTATGGAATCGTATAACAGACATCCCTCTTATAAAAGAACTTTACTTTTTTCCACGTAGTTTTGAGAAATCTTTAGGCTATGTTTGTTTGTGTTTCCTAATCCATATTTTCATTTTCAATCTCATTTGAAAATGAAAATACACACTTTACACCATTCTCATCTGAAAACACTTATTTTCATTTTCAGTTTCACATTCTCCAATAACTACATTTCACTTTATCAAATCACATTTACATTTTTATTTCTCTCACATCTCTTTCTAAAAATCCACATTTTCGGCAACAATTGTGATGCTATAGTGGAATAAAATACATGGTTTTAACCTTCATATGCACGTGCACATTTTAAGATCCATTTTGAATATATTTAATGCTCTTTTTGAGATCGATTTTTATCATTTTTACTTATAAATATATTTAATCAATATATCATTACCTATTATTTTATATATATTATTCACATAATGATTACTTTTAACTAACTCAATCATTTCATACATCATCAATTCCAACAAATTTCAGAAAGACAACCAAACATCCCTATATTTTCACACGAAAATCAGAAAACTCATTCTCCCATACATTTTAGAAAATAACTATTGAAAATGAAATGAAAACACATCCAAATAGAGCCTTATGATCATTGTGTGGAAGTGGAATGTAAAATGAGCGGAATTTAAGGTGAATTTCTTGATGGAGTTGGTCCAATACAATGTCATATGGATCATTTAATTTTGCAGCTTCCGAGTAATGTGAGAGCCCTCTTTTCAGTTGACTTCACATGTAGAGGAGGACTTGAAGAATGTCAGCTCTAGACAATTTTCAAACGATAAATATTAGGTTGAATTACATTTACACCCCTCACTTTAGTTCCAATTATCAAACTGCAACTAATTTTTGGTAAAATTTTAACGAGATTCCTCAAGGGTTCTATTTGTAAGGTTTATAAAAAATGAAATTGTAAAATTTTTTAAATACACAGAGGGTACAATCGTAAGAATATCTTAACATGATAGGCAATGCTTTATGTAATAACGAAAAGGTCGGAAACTTTTTAATAATTTGCACTAATGTGGGGGTAATTTTTCGTAATTTCTCTCAATATTATTTAGGAAAAATCTCTTTTTTTTTGTATCATAATTGACCGTCTGTACACTTTTGGTACTAAACACTTTCGAAATATCAAATTTGGCACAAACTCTGCCCATTTGTACCACTTTTGGTACGGACATTACCTACTTGACCGAAAATATCACGTGAGATACACGTGATTGTTAACTTCACATGTGCTGTCAAAAAATGGGATAATTGTGGTATCATAAATGAGACAAATTAAATGATCAAAGTTTGGTACCAAAACGGAGATTTTCCCATTGATCTTCGCAAACACGTGCATAATCACATGCAAACTTAACAGTCACGTGTATGTCACATATTTTTTTCTGTCAATTATATAATTCCAATACCAAAAATGATACAAATGGGCAGAGTTTGTGTCAAAAGTGAGATTTTAAAAATATTTTGTAACAAAATTATACACATGCATGATCATTTATGGTATTAAAAATGAGATATTCTTTATTATTTATAAGCTTTAATCCATTACTGAATTTCGAGCTCTCTGTAAAACACGAGTGCCATTTTTATACATTCATTTTTTCACACATCATTTACATAAGGCTAAATTACATAGATACTCCATGCGTGAGACTTTAATTATAATAAATATAATAAGTTTTGAAAAATTAAAATTACTTCTTTTGTCAATAAAACCATGTTACAATCAAATTCACCCATGTTCAGTAAAAACTTATTGCATGACCCCTGTTTTTCAATTAATAATAAGGTTTTGATAAATGTGTCTACGTAGTTTAGAGAAGACACAATTTCACTTTTAGTCCTCTAACTTAGGGATCTGGACAATATGCATTCAGTATTTTTTATTAAGTCCTGTAAGTTAACTAATTTCAACACATCTACTGATCATCCATGTTTGAATAAACAGATCTAGTCTCGTAACTACATGAAAATTTCTTTTTAAATCCTAAATTGACGTGCCGGACATACCCGTTGGCAGACCGACATCGCGCACGTGTTACCCGCAAAAAATCTAAAGTAAAAAAAAACAATAACAACAACAGCAATAAAGAGGGGAGGGATGGGGGACACCTCAATATCCCCAAATTGCAAAAACCCTAACTTCAACCGTCGAACCTTAATTCTTTAATCTATACCTTCAAATTTTCACCTCTTCAAACTTTTGGACCATAAAATCAAGATTTCCCCTTCATTTAGCCCCTAATTTTGGGCTACTTGAGGGTGCGTCGATTTAGGGCCAAAATTAAATCTTTCCTATAGTTGCAAGAGTACTAGATGTGCTTATTCAAACATAAAGGACAAAATGTATTAAATTTTGTTAATTATGGGACGAAACATGTTATTTGAAGATATTGGACGTATTTTGTCAAAACTCCTAGCTTATAGGACTGAAAAGTGAAATTTCGCCTTTACAACAAAACCTTTGGGCACCCGTGCTAATACCCAATAAATGAGAAGGTGAGCATGTAAGTGTAACTATCATGTTTATTTTCACACAGTTATCAACAATCTTGCACTAGAATCATTCTTACAAACTCTTGGGACCTCGAGCCTTGAAGCATCACAAGTATCAATGTGATTCGCTTCATATGATCTCAACCATATACAAACTATTGTGATTATAACATAACTTTATAAAAATCACTCATTAAGTTGCATTTATTTTCTTCCTTAATGGAAGCAAGTTTTCCAGATAAAACCAGGTGGAAGTGCAGATTCAAAGGATTGAACAAACTATAATCTCTTTCTACTGTAAGTACAACGAAATGCCCAAAGTCAGTCTCTTTTTTTTTTTTTTTTGATAGTTAAAATCACTAGATATTAAAAATGAAATACAAAGCCCAAAGTCAGTCTTTATTTTTTAAAAAGAATAGTATTTTATAGTTCACCACCAAATATAATAGCGTATGTGAGTCCCAAAAAAGAGTCGAAAATGTTACTTCTTTAAGCAATAAATTTTTCAACTATGCTTTAACATTCAAATATCAGTTTGAAGTGCACATTCAATTGTATCATTGTAGGAAAAATTGCAAATTTAGTCCCATGAGATATGGCCGTTTTAGTTTTGATCCCACGCTTTACGTGATTCTAAAAATAGTCCTTGGAAAAGTTGCAACATTTGTCCTTTTTCTAAATAACGTTAGTCCCCAAACTTTGTTTTCCGTTAAAATTTGATGGAAACTAACCCAATGTAATCTTAAAGAATAACATTTTGTGCCCTAAACTATACAAGTTGTCTAAAATACCCTCTAAACAAACATTAATGTCACTTTCCTTTGAGATAAAATTAAAAACAGTTGGGTAAGATAATGATTTTGTTTTATTTTATTATTATTATCTTATTATTTTTCAGGGGGGGTAAATGACAAAAAAAAATATTAAGGGGTGTTTGATACAAGGCATATAGTTTCAGGGGGCGAAATACAATTTTCAGTTGACCATTCCGTTAAAAGCTAAAGCTCGGGATCAGCCTTTTTTTCAAAAAGGACTAACATTGCAGCTTTGTCAAATTAATGGGACTTTTTCTGAAATCACGCAAAGCGTGGGACTAGAATTAAACTAGCCCAATCCAATGGGACTAAATTGGCAATTTTGCCTATCAATGTACCCATTATTTTGATTTAAAATAAAGAGTCCTGCTTTAAGCTTTGGCTATTTTAGACTTTTGGAATCTTGATGTATTTACATTTACTAAAGTTTTAAGTTGAAAGACGCCTATACATATGCATAGTTCTATCTGCGTTTTGATTTTCTTTAACATGACAATCTAAGTGGGGAAGTGTTGTAAAATATGGATAGATTGTAAAACTTCAATGTGCAAGAATTGAAAAGAGTGAATAAATGTGTTGGGTATTTGATGAGTAATTTGCCCTACACGACAAGTTTAGGAGACATTAAGTGTCTTTATATACTACATGCTGATATATTAGTCCACTAATAAATAAAAAGAGTTATGCTCTAGTTTGTTGCGCCGCATGCACGTGGCACGAAGTGGCGCATTTACGGGGGCATTTGGCACTCTGATACAAGGCAAAAGCGCATGTGCATGTGCGGTCAAGATCATGTGGCTGAGATTAAATTTTTAACTTAATGTGTATTTGTGCGCGAAGTATAATATTATAACCCGAACAGTTTGGACTACTTTAACATTGTAATTCTAAAAGACTGCAACTAAATGATATTTGTGTTTGTGAAAAGGCCTAAATGAAATGTTGTGTCTTATAAATAAAAGATGTATATTTAATTGACCAAACAATTCATAGAAAGCTGTAAAATATCAGTAAATCGATAACTTAAATTCAGAGACTTTATATAATTAAAAATTTGACTTTCTTCTTCTTTCATTCAATTTCAAAGTTCTCAACACACAAAATTTCGTAGATAGTTTTATAGCCAGCTTTCAGACAGAGGCGGAGCAAGGGGATGGCGTGAGCAGCCCCCCACCCCCCTCAACTTTTGAAATATTATTTTTTACCCTACAAGTTTTTGATCCCCACCCCCAAAAAAAACCTAAAAATATCAAATATTTCTAGTATTTTTTCATATTAGACCCCCAGAATATATAATCCTAGCTACGTCCCTGCATTCAGAATTATTATCTGAAGTTGCATAGGTCTTGTCGTATCCTTGAAAGTGATTAGTGAAGTAGCATAGGTCTTGTGGTATCCTTGAAAGTGATTTGCCACATAAAACCCGACAAATATCATTTTATAGATATTGTCTTTGGCAAGTCTCAAAAACATTTCATTTTTTTTTCTCCACATATATTTCTTACAATGCATGTATAAGTATTGCCTTGGAGTGTGTTTGGTATGTACTTTGGTCTTGTTGAATGTACTCTAGTTGTTATTGTTAAATTTTATTCATAAAAAGAAAAAAGACGATGTGAAATAAATGTGGTCTCAGTGTATACATCTTTCTTAGCATAGCTAAGTTATTCAATTATGGAAAATCATAGGAATAAGTTACTTATTCTGAAATACTTGTGATGTACAAGAGTGAAATCATGTTTTTTAAAAGAAAACAAAAACAATGAATGAAACAAAAGAATACAATAAAGACTTAGCCTCGAAAGCTTAATATTCATTATTAGCTATTGGTCACTATCTTACTAATTCTTCACACAGAAGCACTTAAGTTTGATGTTGTGCTATTAACTGATCTTGTGCACCCGAGCGTCCTCAGAGCTGGTTCAATGAGAATAGTCTCGATACGAGAGTAAGCATGATGTGTAAAGTGTATTCCATCCCAGAAGATATATTGGTTTGGGTAACGGCAAACCGGAACTTGTGGGCTTCCACAAAATCTCTTGCTATCGTAATTGTATTTTCCTCCGGTTCCACAACAAGCTAGCAATGCTAGTTCCCCGTTTGGGCCTGTTACAATTTACAAGCACAAGAATTAATATAGTTTCTTCAAGATGTAAACACAAAATAAATAAGAATGAACACTTACCATAAGATGCATCACGAATAACTTCTAGTGTACCATCATAAATTGCTCCATAATTTATAATGATATTAGGGAATTCCAGATTGAGATCTCTGATGGCTTGTTGTAGATAATCGTTTTTTGACACGATAAGATCATTCACAGACTTCAAGCAGCCTAATTCGTCGTAATCTCTGGAGTTATTACTATGCAACGCTGTTAAAATGTATGGGAAACATCCAAGGGGAGCATTTCCTGGAATTATCAATCGTGTAGCGCCCATCCTAATCAGTTCCTGTGTTATTGAATATAATTAGCTATTATTGAATCATTTTAATAGTATATTAACGAATGAGATGTAAAGAGTAAAAATAAAAATTATTTGAATATTTAGAATAAATTTGGACATAGGTACTTACTCTTGCAACTCTGATTTGAGCCCGTGTTATTAGGGGCACATAAGTTTGTACTTCTTCAATTGATTTGCCTTGGGTCAATGCATAGCCGATGTCGTTGGCCTCAATATCGCCCAGAAATAAAAAAGAGTTTTCCATTCTTGTGGCTCGTTCTGATATAAAAGAAATCGAATATCAGTAATTAAAGGTTCAATGTCATTTATATTTCGAAAGACGGAGGTGTATACTCATTAAATAAGTGTACTCAATTGTTAAATCATAACAAACCTTTTGCTGATGGGAAATTGGAATTCAAATAACTTTTAAACCATCTTAGTTGAGCACTAAGGGGAACAGCAGCATAAGGTGGAATCTTAATGCCCCTCGATTTGAAAAAGTTAATGTCAAGCACCGGGCTTCTGGCAACTGAAAAGATAACTCCATCGTAGTTTTCAGAAGCATTCATATTCAAATAAGGTGCAAGATGTGGCAGGCCGAAATCAGTAGCTGCAAGTCATAGAGACACACATATATACATCAATGAATTGAATGTCATGAGTATTGCTCTTCTGAAATGATGAAGCCTACGTATTCTTATATACATACCTGCAAAGTCGAAGTCATTGAGGCCATCAGACCAACGACCAGTGGGCCAACCGGGGGAAGATCTACCGTAAGGCAAACGTGCGGCTGGATTTGGAGTTCGGGAAGGGACATGAATAGAGTTACCAACATCTGTGAACCCATCTCCAAAATGGTATAAATACTGAAACGGGCAATTGACATGTTGAATATGTTGGGATGAAGCTGCACTAGCTAGAATTAACAGATAAAAGCATATGATCATATCTTGGCACTTCATGCTTGATAGTCAAAAACTGATGTGAGAGAGAGAGAGAGAGAGAGAAGATTGCAATGGTGTAGTGGGAAGCTCTAAGAGCCGGTTTATATATATATAGGTATTGGTGGGGATGGAGATGGAGATGGCGCCCAATTCAATCAACATATATATCAGCGTGGACCTCATCAAACATTAATGGTTTAACTTTGAATTTGAAGTATTCAAACGCTGCATTGACCTATATATTATATATTGTCAATTGCATGGAATGTTTTCTGTCAACTATGTGCTTAAAGAGAAACACGCGGTAATCTTATTGCTAAATTCGTATATGTAAAATTGTGGGAAAATTGCATTTGATCATATATTAAGCTTATCTATACAGCAATTTCATTTTTAATCTCTTTGCTTAAAGATCCATAGATGACATTGGAGTTGAAACTGACGATGTCCCACATATTATTAGATAATTCTAGGCATCTCATTGTTTATTTCACTATGATGTTAGATATTTGAAATCATAATATCTTTTAATTTCCCCAGTGAATGTTTAAATTTTCTTTATATTCATTCTGCTTCTTATAGGTCTTCGTTCTACTTGAAACAAAAAGAAGAACAAAAAAGAGAAGAAGACGAGAAAACAGAATGAGAGTTTGAAATTAAAATAAAATTATTCTATTTAATTTTTTATTTTATTTATAACAATAAACAACATTGTAAATCTATAAAGATATCATTTTTTTTATTGTTTATAAAAAATAAAGAAAGTCTAATTTATTAAAAAATTATTTGAAACACTTAACAATACAATTCATGCTCTACTCCTTCGAAAAATTTGTGGTAGTTCATTTGCAAATTACATCTCTAGTTCCCCTTTGAAGAAAGCATTTGGTCCAAAATTCGCATGTAACCTTTGAGAAATTATTATGATCTTTGAGCGGAATGTCAAATGACCGTTACTTAAGGTGAATTTCTTGAAGGAATTGGTCTAATACAATATCATATGGATCTATTTTCATTTAATTTAATTTGCAGCTCCTTACTATTATACAGAGGGCCCTCTTTCGAGTTGACTTCACTAGAAGAGGAAGACTTACAGAATGTCAGCTCTAAACAATTTCAAAAAGATAAATATTAGGGTGAATTACATGTACGCCTCCTCGCTTTAGTGCTAATAATCAATATGCCCGTAAGTTTTGGTAAATTATAAACAGATCTCCTCAAGGGGTTTATTTGTAAGGTTTACAGGCAGTCTATTACATGACCCCTGTTTTTCAAGTAATCAGGATTTGATAAAAGGTGTCTACGTAATTCACAAAAAGCAAAATTTAACTTTTAGTCCTGTAGCTTAGGGTCTTGACAATATACTTTCGGTATCTCTTCAATATACACATTTAATCTTGTAAGTTAACAAATTTCAACACATCTAGTTCTCCATGTTTGAATAAACACATTTAGTCTTGTAACCGCATTAAAATTTTAATTTTGGTCCTAAATCGATGCGCTGGCCATCTTACCCTTTGCCAGACTGACATCACGTGACTCGTACATATTACCCCCAAAAAATCTAAACTTAACAAAATTGGGGGGTGGGGGTGGGGGTGGGGTGCGGCACACTTCATTTTCCCCAAATTGCATAAACCCTAAGTTCAACCATTGAACCAAATTCCTTCATCTATAGCTTCGAATTTACACCTCTTCAAACATTACGACCATAAAATCAAGGCTCCCCTTCATTTTAACCCCAAATTCCCAAATCAAATAAACCCTAATTTCGGGCTAAATTAGGGGTGCGTCGATTTAGCACCAAAATTGAATTTTTCCTATAGTTGCAGGACTAAATGTGCTTATTCAAACATAAAGAACGAATTGTGTTGAATTCCGTTAATTTAAAGGACTACACATGTTTTTTGAAGACATTGGACGTATTTTGTCAAGAGTCTTATCTTACAGGACTAAAAGTAAAGTCCACAGCGCTCGTGGGAATATGTACGTACCTAATAAATGAGGAAGTGTGCATGTAACTATCATATTTATTTTCACACAATCATCAGCATTTTGCACTAGTATCATTCTTACAAACTCGAGAAAAATGCAAAATTAGTCATGTAGCTATAGGGTGGTGGAAAATGTAGTCCCGTATTTTATGCTTGTGGGAATTGTGGTTTGTATCTCCAAAAAAAATCGCAATTTGAGGACAAATTGGCTGGAAAGCCCTAATTTGGCCAGAGTTTGCCGTGTGACATTCAATTTGAGGATTTTTATTTTTATTTTTTGGCTGAATTTGCCATGTGGCATTTTTTTTTCCTCAATTTTTGAAAAGATGCTGACATGGATAAGAAAATTTTAGTAAATCAAAAAATATTAAATATGTACAACAACAATAAAATATACAAAAAAAAATTAGAAAATGGAAATTGTTCAAATTAATTTTAAAAAATATTTTTAAATTAAATAAATGTATATTGAAAATTATAATAATTTTATTGCAAAGAGTAATTGTTATACAAATATTAAAATATTTAAAAAGGCTAAATTAAATTATTTTTAATATAAAAAATGGAATAATTTAATAGCTAAATCATGCAATAAATCTCAATAAAATGTTCAAATTTTCATAAATATTATTAAAATATATATATAAAATAAAAAATAATAAAATAGATAGATTTTTAAACTTGAAATAAGAGAATAAGGAAAAAGTTATAAAATGAAAAAAAAAAAAAAGGAAAATGGTCATCTTTTCCACCACCACCATCCCCCCATCCCCAAAACACCCACGCACAGTCGCCTCCCCCACCACCCTCGCCGTCACCGCCGCCTCCGCCTGCCCCACCTCCCCTCGCCGTCGCGCCCTTAACCTTTCTCCAACCTTAAGCCTGACGGCACACTAAGACACACAACACACACACCCAGAACACACACACACAACACACGCACATACGCGCTTCAATAAGGAGAACAGAGAGGGAGAGGGGGTGTGGGTTGAGCTCTATGTGCTCCTATTTTACGGTGGCAGACGCGGGGTGGGGGGTGGCTGCTGTTTGGTTTCTTTTTTTTAACTATTAAATTTTTTTTAAAATATTAATTAATAAATAATTGTTTGGAATATAAAAATTATAATTTTTTTATGCTGTTTTTCCCTCCAAAATGGTCTGACGTGGCGTCCTATTTGTCAAGTTACTCTGATGTCATCCAGCCCCTTTGTCCACGCATGCAAAATCCGGCAGCAATTGAAAAATCCCCAAATTTGTTTACCCATGTGTGTGACACGTCAGCAATTCAGGTCAAATTGAAAATTTCCGACGAAATTTGTCCTAAGATTGCGATGTTTTTAGAGATACAGGACCACAATTGCTACTAACAAAAAATACGGGACTACATTTGCCACCACCCTTAGGCCTGTCAATCGGGTCTTATGAGTTGAGCTTAGGGTGGCTCAAGCTCAAACTCATCAAGCTTGAATATTATAGGATCAAATTCAACTCATAATTTTTTTTATTCGACTCGGCTCAAACCCAAGCTCACGTTTTTTACGAAATTCGGGCCTATTTTGGGCCGGCTCATTAGTTTTTCTTAAATAAAAAAAGGCATCCAATAGAATCATATTAAGATACTAATTTCAAATAGTACATTAAATAAATGTTTACGCTAATGAGTATGTATAATTCCAAAATTTACTAAGGGAGTCATAAAGTCTACAATAATGATTATGAAAATTTAGAATCTTTATCAATGTATATAAGGTGGCATAAAATAATTGGAAGTTCTTCCAAAATCTCTTTAGACAAAAAGTTTCTACTAATATGTACATTTCATTGATTTCGTAAGCTTCAAGCTTAAAAATCAACAATGTGTTTTATATAAGTTAGGTTAAAAATAATTTTACAATATGAGACAAAGCATTAATTAGAGAAAATTTTGACCTCGGGCTATTCGGGCTGAGCGTATGAAAGCTCAAGCTCAGCTCACAAATTGGCCGGATTCAATTTATAAGCTCAAAGTCGGCCCGGCTCACATTGAATTAGGCTCGGCTTATACTTAAGCGGGCCGAACAATCGGACTTCGGGTAGGCCCGACTTAATTGACAGTCCTAACCACCCTATCGTTACAGGACTAATTTTGCATTTTTCTCGAAACATCACAATTATCAATGTGATTCGCTTCATATGATTTCCACCATATCCAAACTATTGTAATTATAATAGAACTTCATAAAAATCACTTATTGCGTTGCATTTATTTTTTCCTCAATGGAAGCAAATTTTCCAGATAACACCAAGTGGAGATGCAAAGATTGAACAAACCATAATCTCTTTCTACTGTAAGTACAACGAAATGCCCAAACTAGTCTTCATCAAAAAAAGAAAATTAGTATTTTATAGTTCTATCGCCAAATATATTAGCTTATCTGACTCCCAAAAATAGAGTCGAAAATGCTACTTCTTTACGCAATTAATTTTTCATCTATGCATTAATATTCAAACAGCAGTTTGAAGCGCACATTCAAATGTAAAATATAGGCAAAATTGCAAATTTAGTCCCTTGAGATATGGCCGTTTTAGTTTTGATCCCACACTTTACGTGAGTCTAAAAATAGTCCTTGGAAAAGTTGCAACATTAGTCCTTTTTTTAGATAATGTTAGTCCTAAACTTTATTTTTTGTTAATATTTAATGGAAACTAACCGAATGTAATAATAACATTTTGTCGCCTAAACTATACAAGTTGTATAAAATACCCCGTAAATAAAGATTAATGTTACTTTCCTTGAAAAAAATAATTAAAAACAATTGGATAATATGATGATTTTTTTTTATTATTATTATTTAATTATTTTTCAGGGGGGTAAATGACAAAAAAAAATATTTAGGGGTGTTTGATACAAGGTATATAGTTTCAAGGGGCGAAATGCAATTTTCAGTTGACCATTCCGTTAAAAACTAAAACTCGGGATCATCATTTTTTTTTAAAAGGACTACCATTGCAGCTTTGTCAAATTATTGGGATTTTTTCTAAAATCACGTAAAGCGCGGGACTAGAATTAAACTAGCCCAATCCTATGGGACTAAATTTGCAATTTTGCCTATCAATGTACTCAATATTTTGATTTAAAATAAAGAGTCCTGCTTTAAGCTTAGGCTATTTCAGACTTTTTGGAATCTTGATGTTTTTACAGTAACTAAAGGTTTAAGTTGAAAGACGCCTATACATACGCATAGTTCTATCAACGTTTTGATTTTCTTTAACATTACAATCTAGTGGGGAAGTGTTGTAAAATATGGATAGAGTGCAAAACTTAAATGTGGAAGAATTGAAAAGAGTGAATAAATGTGAAGGGTATTTGATGAGTTTGTCCTACACGACAAGTTTAGGAAACATTAAGTGTCTTTACATACTACATGCTGATATATTAGTCCACCAATAAATAAAAAGAGTTATGTTATAGTTTGTTGCACCGCATGCACGTGGCACGAAGTGGCGCATTTAGGGCGGCATTTGGCACTTGGATACAAGGCACAAGCGCATGTGCATGTGCGGTCAAGATCATGTGGCTGAGATTAAATTTTTAATTTAATGTGTATTTGTGCGCGAAGTATCGGATTATAACCCAAACAATTTGGACTACTTTAACATTGTAATTCTAAGAGACTGCAACTAAATGATATATGTGTTTGTGAAAAGGCCTGAATGAAATGTTGTGTCTTACAAATAAAAGTTGTATATTTAATTGACACAACAATTCATAGGAAGCTATAAAACATCTGTAGATCGATAACTTAAATCCCATGACTTTATATAATTAAAAATTAGACTTTCTTTTTCTTTCATTCAATTTCAAAGTTCTCTAACATACAAAATTTCGTAGATAGTTTTATAGTCAGCTTTCAGACAAAGGAGGAGCAAGGAGATGGCGGGGGCAGCCCCTCACCGCCCTCAACTTTTGAAATATTATTTTTTACCCTACAAGATTATGATCTCCCACCCCACCCCCCAAAAAAAAACCTAAAAATATCAAATATTTCTAGTATTTTTTTCATATTAGACCCCCAGAATATATAATCCTAGCTATGTCCCTGCATTCAGAATTATTATCTGAAGTTGCATAGGTCTTGTCGTATCCTTGAAAGTGATTAGTGAAGTAGCATAGGTCTTGTGGTATCCTTGAAAGTGATTTGCCACATAAAACCCGACAAATATCATTTTATAGATATTGTCTTTGGCAAGTCTCAAAACCATTTCATTTTTTTTCTCCACATATATTTCTTACAATACATGTATAAGTATTGCCTTGGAGTGTGTTTGGTATGTACTTTGGTCTTGTTGAATGTACTCTAGTTGTTATTGTTAAATTTTAATCATAAAAAGAAAAAAGACGATGTGAAATAAATATGGTCTCAGTGTATAAATCTTTCTTAGCATAGCTAAGTTATTCAATTATGGAAAATCATAGAAATAAGTTACTTATTCTGAAATACTTGTGATGTACAAGAGTGAAATCATTTTGCCACATAAAACACGACAAATATCATTTTATAGATATTGTCTTTGGCAAGTCTCAAAACCATTTCATTTTTTTTTCTCCACATATATTTCTTACAATACATGTATAAGTATTGCCTTGGAGTGTGTTTGGTATGTACTTTGGTCTTGTTGAATGTACTCTAGTTGTTATTGTTAAATTTTAATCATAAAAAGAAAAAAGACGATGTGAAATAAATATGGTCTCAATGTATAAATCTTTCTTAGCATAGCTAAGTTATTCAATTAGGGAAAATCATAGAAATAAGTTACTTATTCTGAAATACTTGTGATGTACAAGAGTGAAATCATCTTTTTTAAAAGAAAACAAAAACAATGAATGAAACAAAAAAATACAATCAAGACTTAGCCTCGAAAGCTTAATATTCATTATTAGCTATTGGTCACTATCTTACTAATTCTTTGTTGAAGTGTGGTGAAGAAATGGCTCATTTCCTTTGATAATGAAGAGCACATTTGTCCCACATTGGAAACATATTGTAAAGGGTGGTCTCTTTCTCTTATAAAAGGAGACCACCTCTTTAGTTTAGAAACCATCCCAACATTTGCCCAAGTCTTTAAGGCATTTTGTTTTCTCTCCTCTATAGTTTGTAATATTTTTACTTTAGTCCTTTAGTGAAATATTTTGGTGGGGTCCGAGGACGTAGGCTAAATTAGCCGAACGTCGTTATATTTTGGTGTTTTTTATTTTGTGTTATTCTTCAAGTAGCCATTGTTTGTTATAGTTGTAGTGTTATATTGTGCTATTAAATACGTCTAGTTAATTCTGTCGAGGAGATTGGGTTTTAAGCGCGACCGTTGTGACGCCTCCAATCTTTCCTAGGAATTAAATCTAGTGTGGTTTTCTAGTACAATATTTCCCTCGCTATTTCTATATTTGGTGGAATATGAGTCTGAGTTCCACAACAAGCCGTATCAGAGCTCGGGTATTCTGAGTATGCTCTGTGGTCGCAGTTTAATCTGATCTTCCACATCAGAAAAGTTTTCCCGGGCTATTTTGCTTTCGTATTTGGAGGGCTATTGAAGAATAATTTGTAACTAAAAATGGAAGTCACCAAAAGCATCGTCGTCGTCCATTTGGGCGAGAACCACTGTGGCGAATACACGATTGGCAGTCGAGTCTTTTGATGGCACAGGCCATTTTGGTATGTGGCAAAGCGAAGTTGTAGACGCACTCTTTCAACAAGGTCTATACTTAGCTATTGAAGAGAAGAAACCAAATAATATAGAGGAAAAAGATTGGAGTATGATGAATCGGTTGGCATGTGGAACAATTCGTTCGTGTCAATCCAGAGAGTAGAGATATGCGTTTTCAAAAGAAAACTCTGCATATAAATTGTGGATGGCACTGGAGGAGAAATTTCTGAAGAAAAGCTGTCAGAATAAGCTCCATTTGAAGAAGCGGCTCTTTCGCTTCACATTTGTTTCGGGTTCCACTATGAATAGTCACATTACCAGTTTTAATCAACTGGTTACCGATTTGATAAATTTGGATGAGACTTTTAAAGACGAGGATTTGGCTCTGATGTTGTTGGGATCCCTTCCTGAGGAGTTTGAGTTTCTTGAAACAACTCTACTTCACGGGAAGGCTGCTGTATCTCTTAGCGAAGTTTGTGCTTCCCTATACAGTTATGAACTGAGAAAGAAGGACAAGCAAGTTAGTTCAGGCGGAGATGCAGAAGTTTTGTTCATCAGAGGTCGTTCACAAAACAAAAACAAAGGAAAGAAAGGGAGATCCAAGTCCAGGCATAAACTAAGCAAAGACGAGTGTGCCTATTGTCGAGAAACGGGACACTAGAAGAGAGATTGCGCAAAACTGACAACTAAGGGCAATTCTAAGGCCTTGGCGGAATCAAATGTAACCGCGTGTGATGATGCTGAATCAGACTTCTCATTGGCGACATCATCCAGCGGTGCTTCTGAGGTATGGATGCTGGATTCAGCATGTAGTCATCATATGACACCACATTTGGATTGGTTCTTTGATTTCAAAGAACAAAATGACGTTGTTTTCACAACAAATGAAGCTCCTCTTACTACACTTGGGATTGGTTCAGTTCGCTTGAAGAATCATGATGGATCAATTATAACTCTAAAGGGTGTTCGGTATGCACCAGAAGTGAGGAAAAACCTTATTTCCGTTGGAACTTTAGAATCGAAAGGTTTTGAAGTAAGAGCTAAGGATGGGGTGATGAAGATCATCTCTGGTGCACTCGTGGTAATGAAGGGAATTCGGTAGAACAACAATACGTATCACTACATGGGTGGTACAGTTGTGGGTGCAGTAGCAGCAATTACTGTTGATGATCGGAATTCAGAAGCAGTTAGGCTATGGCATATGCGCTTGGGACATGCAGGTGGAAAATCCTTGAATCTCCTCATAAATCAAGAATTGTTGAAAGGAGTGAAATACTCCAAATTGGAGTTTTGTGAACATTGTGTTCATGGGAAACAAACAAGGGTTAAATTTGGAACAGCAATCCATAATACTGAGGGTATCTTGGATTATGTTCATTCGGATGTATGGGGTCCCTCAAAAACGAGTTCTTTGGGAGGGAAGCACTATTTTGTAACCTTTGTTGATGATTTTTCCCGGAGAGTTTGGGTGTATACGATGAAGACAAAGGATGAAGTGTTTGAGGTATTCCTCAAATGGAAAAAGATGGTGGAAACTCAGACTGATAAAAAGGTCAAACGTCTCCGTACAGACAATGGTGGAGAATTTAGGAGTGGTCCATTTCAGAAATTTTGTGAGGATGAAGGCATTGTCAGACACTTCATTGTCAGACATACACCACAACAGAACGGAGTGGCAGAACGCATGAATCGGACTTTGCTGGAGAAAGTTCGGTGTTTGTTATCTAATGCTGGATTGGGTAAAGAATTTTGGGCTGAGGCTGTGACATATGCGTGTCATCTCGTTAATTGTCTACCATCTATTGCTATTGATGGAAAAACACCATTTGAAAAATGGTTTGGAAAGCCTGCTGCTGATTATGATTCCTTACATGTATTTGGGTCCGCTGCATATTATCATGTTAAGGAATCAAAGTTGGATCCTAGAGCAAAGAAAGCTGTGTTCATGGGGATCACCTCTGATATAAAAGGCTATCGCCTTTGGTGTCCAGAAACAAAGAAAATAATCTTTAGCAGGGATGTCACCTTTGATGAATCTACTGTGTTGGAAAAGGTGAATGCAGAACAGCAGGATGGTACTCCCAAACAGGTGGAGTTTGAAAAGTTTGTTGTCCCAGCAGATCAAGAAACTCTTGATCATTCTCCTACGGTAGAAGGAGATTTTGAAGAAGAGGAAGTTCAACCCCAAGAACTTCCACAGCAACTTGAATCAATTGCAACTAGTAAGCCAAAGAGGACAATCAGAAAGCCTGCTCGCTTTGATGATATGGTGGCTTGTGCATCTGCAATTGCCGCTGATGATGTTCCTAATCACTTATATTGAAGCAGTCAAAGGACCAGAGAAAGATAAGTGGAGGATTGCCATGAGTGAAGAAATGCAGTCCCTTCATAAGAATAAAACATGGGAACTGGCCAGTCTCCCGAAGGGAGAGAAGGCAATTGGATGCAAATGGGTATTTGCAAAGAAAGATGGATTTCCTAGCCAAGGTGATGTTCGCTACAAAGCCAGATTGGTGGCCAAAGGTTACGCTCAGAAGGAGGGCATTCATTATAATGAGGTGACACGCTAAAAGCTAACGTGCTATGATAGCAAGTGCACTAGACGTATGTAGTAATAAGTGGACAAAAAGTCCGGGTTGTCGAACCACGGAAACTTGAATTTTAGTTTATGATTAATGAAAATGGACAAAAGTAGATTGCAATAAAACGAGTAAGCTAGTGACGAACCAAAAAGAAACGAACTATAGATTAAATCTCACGTATGATAAAATGACTAAGGCACATGCTACAACCGAATCTACTCGTCAATATAGATGAGCTACTCTTCGAATTATTAGACTCCTATTGCTTTGGTGGAAATTCCTTAGATAATTATTACCCGATGTCTCGGCACATAATAATCCTATGATTAATTGATGGTTCTCTAAATATGTCTATCCGAGAATCTAATCAATAACCACGCATTAACGTTCTAGAGTTTCCCCGGATAAATCCGGCTAACCGCACCCGGAAATCTTTACCTATTTCTAGGAGCAATTTCACATTAGTTTCGGATGATGTGTTGATTCATTTGAACCCTAACCTATCTTCTCTCGAATGACTAGACTAGGCAAGATAGCAAGCATATGGTGATCAAGCACATGATTGTAATAAAAGCTCAAAATCAACACACAAAGCAATATGAGAATTAATACGAAAATTCACTTCACATATATTGATTCATAAATTGGCTTTCACATGGCCTTAGTTCTACAATATTAGCCTCTCATCAAGGCTTTAAGAAAATCTAATACAAACATATACATACTCATGGAAATAAACATGTAAATGCAAATAATTAAAACTCCCTCAATTGATTGATGATGGATCCTTGCTTTTGATCTTCAATCCTTAACTCCTCTCTCTTTATTCCCCCCCAAAAGTGATGAAGAATGGTGATGAATGATGATGGATGAAGAGTGATGATGGTTTTTGGTCTAAAGACCAGCTGCCTCCCCCTCTCTCCAAGAGTGCTAAGAGTGATCGGCCAAGTTTCAAGAAGATCCCCTTCAAGGACAAGAAATGATGGGCTCCTTATTCTACTCCAAACCCCATCAAGGTGTGCAATAAACAATTCTTTTTCCCCTCAAGCATGTCCCCCAACACATGTGCTAACATCTTGGCTTTAAATATTCCATTCCACCCTCAAATGATGATATTTTGGCTGAAAGGAATCAAAACTCGGGTGTGGTCACGCCTAGGCGTGGGCATGACGGCGCTTGGGCGCCGTCGGCAGAATGCTGAGCGTATTTGCCTCTGTCCGGCGCAGCAATCGTATTTTCTTTATAACTCTCTCCACAGAACTCCGATTTGGATGATTCAAGTCCTCATTTGAAGCTAACACATAGTTCTACAACTTTGTAGAAGGACACTTCATCCAATTTGGTCTCTAAATATACGGAAATAGCGCTCAACCGTGGAAACTAATGCAGATACGACGCCCAGGCGTGGACAGGACGGCGCCCAGGCGTGGACAGCAGAATGTTGACGTTATTTGCATCTTGTCCGGTGCCTGGGCGTGGGTGGAAAGGCGCTTGGGCGTAGGGGTGCGTAGCAATTTGGCCTAAACTTGTTTTATACGTCGTTTTTCATCCCGTTCTTCTATTGTATCCATTTAAGACCTGAAATCACTTAATGCACGAATTAAACGCACATGTGGCAAGAATCAAGCGATAAATGAATCTAAAAAATAAACGCAAAGGGGCTTAAAAACACGTAAAAATGCCTCTGATCAACACCCCCAAACTTATCTATTGCTCGTCCTCGAGCAATAAGAGAAGGCATAGGATACGAGCTCATCATCAAAAACAGGGAGGTAAAAGAAAAGAAACTACACAACTCACTTTCGTGGAGCAAGCGGTTGCATTTAGCGGATGCAACAAGCCTTTGAACCCTTGAGTTACCTCAAAGGACGAGTTATAGTCTCGTGAGGGTTTGCAGACGATATACCCACAAAATCAAAAGATTTTCAACCCCGATCACTCAACATAAATTACAATGATTAATAGCACACAATGGTATGAATTCACCTGTTTAAGCTCAAGTTACATATATATACACGTCACCCACTTGCTCATGTTACGCCTTAACATCGAAAAGATCATCCTAAGGGTGTAGTGTAATAAATCTCAAGTATTATAGTCGAGTGGCATTCTTACCACTTTTCAAGCATTAACCCCATATTTATCAACTTTTGATTATTCACATGGTACGAGAATTGAATACAACTTCATAGCCACTTAAAAATTCATCACTTCATTCCACTTTCGGCTTTAACTTATGCACTTTCAACTCGAACATTAGTGGGCTAGACCATGTGCAGTGTTCGATCCTCTTAGGCTTTCTATGACACCCTTGTAACGAGCTTTAGGCCAATAACTCCTAAACCAGACGGCTTTCGGGTATCAAATGTAGAGACATTCCTAAGGGCTTAATCACTCGAGTGTCAAAGGCCACAAAATCAAACTAGGTCCTTATTCACTTAACACTTGCATTGGCTTGAGCTCTAGCTCAAATTAGCTTAATAGTACAGTATTCTAGGCATGGTGCTCTTCGCCCCCAATATCTATTAAGCCTGACCTTTGCAGTCATACCAATGTTCACCTCTTTTTATTATTGTTAAACATACGAAGCTACATTCTCAACTCATAACTCATGTGAAAATTCTAAGTCGATATTTTTCGGGATCAAGCCTTTAAGTGTTTCAAAATGGTTGCCCACTCAACTCCTCTACCTTCGATTTAGGTGCATATGTGAATCATCTTAAGGTTAATCTAGTCTAGTTAGGATCCCATAAGCAAGGAACGATGTGTATAGCCATTAAAAACCAAATTGATAGAGAAAACATACCATGTATTCAAATTAACCATACTCAATGCCTCAAGTGAAGGGTTGAAATTCTATCCAAAAAAAAAATTAAAATTGCACACATTTCACATGTAGAGGTACAGCACCCCCCAAACTTGGACCGAAATATGTAAAACATGAATCAACATGACTATAATGGATCTAGTATACCCCCCCACACTTATCATGAACATTGTCCCCAATGTTTGAAAAAGAGAAGGGCAAAGTACACGTCACCATAGGGAAGCTGAAAAGCAAACCCGAGTCCACTTAAGGCAATCAAGTCCACGGATGGCAATCACTGTGTCGATCACTACATAGGTAAACAAATGCTAGCCATACAGAGCATCAAACATTGGATAGAATAGAATAAAACAAAATGAGACAAACAAAAATGAGAAACATGCATGGAAAGAAAACATCAAGCATCCAAACATAAAACATAAAATATCCAACAACCCAACAAAAGATATCCAAAAACAAAAAGAAACATGCATGGAAATAAAACAAGATAAGCCTAATCGGTGGTGCCAAAACGGTCAATGTAATCCTCATCCGTTCCGCCGAGATCATCCAAATCAATCAACGGGCTACCCTCATCATTATGAGCCTCATCATCTCCTCCTACAGGAACGAGAGCACCTGACTCGTGCAAATCTGCGGGCTGCTGAGGCGGGGGGTGCGGGTAAAGTGGAGGAGTAGAATAATCAAACGGCCCCCAACCGACAAACGCATCATGCTCTACAAGAAGCTGACGGAAATAAGCACAAGTGTCAGACATGACCACCCTCATCTCATCTCGCAACTCATCCTTTAATTATCTAATGGCGGCGGCATCCATAGGTGTAAACTGTGGGGAGCTAGTAGACCGGGATGAAGACGGGCGAGGCCTCTTGGAAGTAGCTGGTGGTGGAGGAGCCTGGGAGTCGTCATCTACCACGGTGAGATAAGAACCAGGAAGCTCAGTACGCTCCATAGGAAATGTGGGAACCTTAGCTGCCTTGCATAAAGCTGTGATCAGTGACGGGAGAATGATGGGAATCTTCCGAGTGGGACCTTCGCCCTTTTGCTTAGCCAATTCTTTGTTAATCAACGGCCCTAACTCATTCTTCAACTTCCAAAAGTGGTCCATCAAAGACTTGTGGATTACCCGGGCAAAGTCCACAGCTTTCTTGGACATAATAGCATAGATGAGGGTGGCCCGTTCCTTGTTTGCCTCTGATCGATTGGTACTCGGTATTAAATTGAATCGGATGAAGTCGAGCCAGAAAGCAGCCTCGGGTAATAGAGCCCTACGGGGGACATGAGCTTCTCCGGGTACCCATTCCCACCCCTCTCGGCCAATAACCCGCAAAATATCCGACAGGCTAACTCGGAGGCGCCCTGCATTGTAAAGAGTGGTGAACTCGCATGTCTGAGGGGTCGGGGTGCCTATGCTCTCCCTAATCTGTCTCAACTCATAATTGACATGTTTGCTCCGTACCAAAAGGGTAGTCCCCAGCCATCCTCGTGTCTCAATCTCATCATAAACCCCGGAGCTGAAGAATTCCAGGACCCAAGGAAGACGAATGGCCTCGGGCTTTTGACAGAAAAACTGTAAGTGATGGAACTGTATCAATTCGTGCACAGAGGGTTGTCCCCGGGTGGTTAAATAGTGCTCCTTAATAAGGGTGCGGAGGGTGCTCAAACTCTGACACATAATTTGGACTTGGGAGTTTTCAAAACGGGTATTATCGGGAGTCTCGGGCTCATTAGAGGAACCCTCACCCACTTTTTTCTTACCCTTGGACGGTCTGTTGGTAGTTCTCGTCATTTGCAACAACAATGATCAACTTCTCAACTACTCAAATCAACCCAAATGCAACCAACCCAACACAATAATCGTCAACGCCCAACAACACACCAAAATCAGAGAGCAACCCACAATCTAGCAACAATCCACGGATTTAACCGATTCCTCAATTCTTTAAGCAATAATCCACAGATTTAATCAACAATATAGCATCCAATTTCAACAACAACAACCCCCAATTTTTTATTACAATCCACAAATTGATAACAACCCACGAATTGATAACAATAGATCATCCAATTCAACAACAACAACCCCCAATTTTTTATTACAATCCACAAATCCAATAGAAGTCCTCAAATGCAATAACAAAAAAAATTCAATCCACAATCGGACGAAGCCCCAAATAATCCTCAAAATATAATGTAAGGCACCTACTCGTCGTCTATGAATCGGAAATGGAAGAAGGGTAAAGCCAAAACTCACCTTTTTCCCCAAAATTTTCGCACCGAGTTGGATGTGAAAGAGGGGCCACTGTGCAGCGAGTGATGTTGATGGAAAGTGGCGGTGAAATACGGTAGAGATGGCCGGAAATGGTGAGAGTGTCGCCGGAAATCGCTTGGGAGAGGAGTTGTGAAGAGTTTGTGAAGAATTTTGACCGTTTGACCCACAAATATGTTTAAATCAGAAACGGGCGCCTAGGCGCGCGTGTTTGGGCGCCTAGGCGCGCGACACAGCGTACCTGGATTTTTGACTGGTAAAGGCGGGCGTTGTTTCGGCGCTTGGGCGCCTTTCAGAACCGGGGCCTAGGCGGGCGTTGTCTCGGCGCTTGGGCGCCCCCTTCAGAAACGGGCGCCTAGGCGGGCGTTGTCTCGGCGCTTGGGCGCCCGTTCAGAAATATTTTGTAAAGAATTTCATTTCCTGTTTCAAAAGGGGAGAGACAAAACACTTAAAACACAAACTAACAAAGATGTAAGACTAGAAAATAAAGCAACAAACGGGATAATAAGGGAAAAAGAAAAGGAAACGGAAAGAAAACATGGGTTGCCTCCCAAGAAGCGCTAGTTTAGAGTCATTAGCTCGACTGAAAGCGAAGAATCACGAAGGGTCCGCGAGGATGAAGGACTCTTTGTCTCTTGGTCCATCCATCCCTAAGTAAGGTTTTAGACGTTGAGCGTTGACCAAGAAAGTATGTCCTTTATCTGTTGTAAGCTCGACGGCGCCGGATGGATAGACCTGGGAAATCAAAAATGGGCCGACCATCGAGACTTAAGCTTCCCGGGGAAGAGTCGGAGTCGAGAGTTGTATAGCAACACCCGCTCTCCCTTGTGGAATTCCCGGGGGAGAATATGTTTGTCATGCCACATTTTGGTCCGCTCCTTATAGAGTTTCGCGTTCTCATAGGCAAGATGACGCCATTCTTCGAGCTCGTTGAGTTGTAGCAAACGTTGTGTACCTACACTTTGAGAGTCAAAATTTAGAAACTTAATGGCCCAATAAGCACGATGCTCGAGTTCAACGGGCAAGTGACATGTTTTGCCAAAAACAAGACGATACGGGGACATGCCAATTGGGGTTTTATAGGCGGTCCGATAAGCCCAAAGAGCATCATCCAATTTAAGGGACCAATCCTTTCTTGATGCGTTGACAGTTTTTTCTAAAATACGCTTAATCTCCCTATTCGAGACCTCCACTTGGCCACTAGTTTGTGGGTGGTATGGGGTCGAAATTTTATGCTTCACCCCGTACTTGGTCAATAAAAGTTCAAACTGCCTGTTGCAGAAGTGGGTGCCCCCGTCACTAATGATGGCTCGGTGAGTTCCAAATCGAGTAAAAATATGCTTCTTCAGAAAACGAGTGACAACCCGAGCATCATTAGTAGGCAAGGCCACGGCTTCCACCCATTTGGAGACATAGTCTACCGCAACAAGGATATATTTATTTGAACAAGAACTGGGGAAAGGGCCCATGAAATCCACACCCCATACATCAAACAACTCACACTCTAACATGCTATTTAAGGGCGTTTCATGATGTTTAGAGATGTTCCCCATTCGTTGACAGCGATCACAAGATTTGACATAATGATGTGCATCTTTAACAAGAGTAGGCCAGAAGAAACCTGATTGGAGGATCTTAGCTACCGTTTTGGAAGGCCCAAAATGGCCACCTACCGCCATATCATGACAATGAGATAGGATAGCATGCACGTCCGTTTCGGGTATGCAACGTCGAATTAAGCCATCTGCACAAACTTTGAATAAAAAGGGTTCGTCCCAAAGATATTGCTTTACATCAAATAGAAATTTCTTCTTTTGATGAAAAGTGATATCCGGGGGAAGACGGCCCGTAACAATGTAATTGGCAAAGTTAGCATACCAAGGTGAAATTTTGTCAGAAATAGCAAGGAGGTGTTCATCCGGGAATTCCTCACGAATTGGTATCTCATCTAACGGATCATTCACTAGCTCTAATCGTGAGAGGTGGTCGGCTACTACATTTTCGGTGCCTTTCTTGTCTTTTATCTCTAAATCAAATTCTTGGAGTAACAAAATCCACCTAAGAAGTCTTGGTTTAGCATCTTTCTTGGCAAGCAAATATTTTAAAGCCGAATGATCGGTGTAAACTATCACTTTGTTTAGCACGAGGTAAGAGTGGAATTTATCGAATGCAAAGACTATGGCGAGTAATTCTTTTTCCGTGGTGGCATAATTCAATGTGCATCGTTAAGAGTTTTACTAGCATAGTAAATGGTTCGAAATACCTTTTCCTTCCTTTGGCCAAGGACCGCTCCAACCGCGGTGTCACTCGCATCACACATCAATTCGAATGGTAAGCTCCAATCGGGGGATGACATGATAGGGGCGGAAACTAAGCGTTCCTTCAAATCAAGAAAGGCCTGCATACAAGAAGAATTGAAATCAAAAGGTGCATCTTTGACAAGCAAATTAGACAACGGTTTCGCAATTTTAGAGAAATTCAAGATGAATCGCCTATAGAAACCAGCATGCCCGAGAAAACTCCTAACAGCTTTTACCGAAGTGGGCGGGGGAAGTTTTTCAATGACCTCAATCTTGGCTTGGTCCACTTCGATCCCTTTTTGAGAGATCTTGTGGCCAAGCACAATCCCCTCCCGGACCATTAAATGGCATTTTTCCCAATTCAAAACAAGGTTGGTTTCTTCACAACGTTTAAGCACAACATTTAGATGAGCAAGACAAATATCAAAAGTTGTTCCGAAAACAGAAAAGTCATCCATAAAAATTTCAAGGAAATCTTCAACCATATCATGAAAAATAGCCATCATGCATCTTTGAAAAGTGGCCGGGCATTACACAAGCCAAATGGCATCCTTCTATAAGCAAATGTGCCATAAGGACAAGTGAAAGTGGTTTTCTCTTGGTCCTCAGGATCTATGGCAATTTGATTATAGCCGGAGTAACCATCTAGAAAACAATAGAAATCATGCCCGGCTAATCGTTCAAGCATTTGGTCAATAAAGGGGGGGGGAAATGATCCTTACGTGTGGCATCATTCAACTTACGGTAATCTATACATACACGCCACCCACTAATTATACGAGTTGGGATAAGCTCATTATTCGCATTCTCAATTACCGTTATCCCCCCTTTCTTAGGCACCACTTGGGTAGGGCTCACCCACGCACTATCAGAAATAGGATAGATTATACCTGAGTCGAGCAGTTTAATCACTTCCTTCTTTACTACCTCTTGGATTTGTGGGTTTGATCTCCTTGGGGTTGGCGTGTAGGCTTGGTGGAGTCCTCCATAAGTATTTTGTGCATACATATCGCTGGACTAATGCCTTTGATGTCCGCAAGTTTCCACCCAAAAGCCCGTTTGTGAGATCTCAACACCGTCATTAATTGCTCTTCTTGTGATCCTGAAAGAGATGAGGAAATGATCAATGGGAGTGTTTCGTCGTCGTTCAAGTACACATATTTAAGGTGGGAGGGGAGGGGTTTGAGTTCGAGAGAGGGGGGTTCTTCAATAGATGGGCGAGGTGATCCTGACAATGATCTATCAACTTTGATGAATCCTCCCGAATGAGAGGAAGATTTGTACTCCAAGCTTAGAACCCTTTCCACTAGATCATCTTTCTCCGAGTCCACTTGCATGGATTTCATAAGATTCTGTTCGAGAGAATTTTCAATTGTATTGTCCTGTAAATACTCAACAATCAAATGGTCAAATGTATCAATTCGATAACACGAGTCATGATCAATAGGATGTTTAAGGACTTTGTAAACATCAAAGGTAACTTTGTCATCGCCCACATTCAAGGTAAGCTTACCATTAGCAATGTCAATTACCGCCTTACCCGTGGCTAGGAATGGTCTCCCTAGGATTAATGGTACCTCCACATCTTTTCCATGTCGAGTACTACGAAATCAACGGGAAAATAAAACTTGTCGACTTGGACAATAACGTCTTCGATTATCCCCTTGGGCCTCTTGATCGATCGGTCGGCTAGTTGAAGGCTCATTGAGGTCGGCTTGGGATTTCCAAGGCCTAGCTTTTTAAATAGTGAGTATGGAAGAAGATTGATGCTGGCCCCCGAGTCACATAACACCTTCTTGAATGATAGGGATCCAATCGTGCATGGGATTGTGAGGCTCCCGGGATCTTGGAGCTTAGTTGGCAATTTATTGAGCAATACGGCGGAGCATTCTTCCGTGAGGCACACCGTCTCATTCTCTTCCCACTTCTGCTTGTTGGAGAGTATGTCCTTGAAGAACTTCACATAATTCGGCATTTGGAGAATGGCGTCAATAAACGGAATATTAATTCTCACTTCCCGAAGGATTGCCAAAATTCGAAGAAAGCTCGGATCCATCTCTTTTTCTTCTTTTTGTGAGCATTTGGGAAGGGGAGACGAACTTCGATAGGGGGAGAAAGCGTTGGATTAGACGGATGAAAACCCACTGAAACAGTAGGCGGCGCCTGGGCGCGTATATCGGCGCCTAGGCGCGGATCTGTTGGCGCCTGGGCGTGCATTTCTGGGCGCTCGGGCGCGGGATGCAGAACATATGCATCTGGCAGGTTTGTGGGTGGCGCCTGGGCGCGTATATTGGCGCCTAGGCGCGGATCTGTAGGCGCCTGGGCGTGCAGGTCGGGGCGCTCGGGCGCGGATGTACTGGCAGTGTCATTCTCCAATTGTTTGCCACTTCTCAAGGCTATGGCATTGCATTGGGCCTTCGGGTTCTTTTCCGTGTCGCTTGGGAGAGTCCCCGGGGCTCTACCGTAACCGCATTAGAAAGTTGCCCTACTTGTGTTCGCAAATCCTTCATCTCCATACACATATCCTTTATCATACCCCGAAGTTCGTTGAAAGATGTATCGGACTTTTTCATGTGAGCATCTAGTTTCTCATCGATTGTGGGAGGTCGCATTTGCACTTGACTTTGACCTTGTCCATTGAAATTGCCTTGCCTCGGGGTGGGTTATTGAAGGGTGGCCGTGGAGCTTGATAGATCCCGGTTGATAGATCCCCGGTTGTGCGTTCTGTGCGGGGTTGGGCCTTTTTGGAAAATTCTCGGGTATATGAAAGTTCACCCGAGGTTGATTTTGATTCCCTACATAATTAACATTGCCAACCTCCGGTTCCAAGACTACTACTTCCTCTACTACTTCCTCAATACAAGCAACTTTTTAGAGGATGAGCCTTGGCCTCTTCATCGTCGGGGTAAAGCTCGTCTTCTCGGGCCAACTGTTCGACTTTGTCCCATACACTTTGACAGTCTAACCCAAGGAGATCTCCTCCCGCACCCGCGTTGAGTCTATGCCGAATACGTGACCTAACCCCATCATAGAAATGGAGTACTTGTTCATTCAACCCAAAATTATGATCGGGACATTTACGGAGCATGCCCTTATATCTAGCCCAAGCCTCGGCTAAAGATTCATTGCTCCTTTGCCTAAACCCTTTATATTACTCCGTAGCTCATTGATTTTTGAGGGTGGAAAGAATTTATTTAAAAAGGCATCGACCAACTCACTCCATGTTGTAATAGATTGTGGAGGTAAGGATTTGTACCATGTTGTCGCCCTATCCTTCAATGAGAATGGAAGACTCTTAGACGAATCGCATCAAGATCTCGTGGGTGATATTGAATGGTCACAAGAGCCTCATCTATGGTTTCCAAATGAGCGTGTGGTGATTCGTGCGGTTCTCCATATAAAGGATCTCCTTGCACCATATTAAAATTGTGAGCCGGAATGTGGTAGTTTGGTGTGAAGAAATTAGGCACGACTACGGGCCCTGGAATGGTATGGACCCTAGGTGGTAAGCTACCCCGAACCGACGGGAGTTGGGAGGAGGTACCGCTTGCATGGCTTGTAGAACACCTGTAACCACTCCCTAGTTTCCGGTGAGTTCATGTCCGGGAAATTTCCATTTGGGTTTTGGTTGAGATTATTGGCCATTTCTCTTGCTCGCCTACTAGTCCTAAGAACTCGTTCAATTTCGGGCTCCAACTCGTATAGAGGCTTGTTTGAGGAGCGGGTCATGCACCTCAAGAACCTAACAATTAAATACAAGAACAAAATTAGACTAATCACGAAAATAAAAGAAATCAAGAAATAAACGAAAACTAAGAATTATAAAAAAGTAAACGAAAATCAAAAACTAAAATAAAAAGTCCCCGGCAACGGCGCCAAAAACTTGACACGCTAAAAGCTAACGTGCTATGATAGCAAGTGCACTAGACGTATGTAGTAATAAGTGGACAAAAAGTCCGGGTTGTCGAACCACGGAAACTTGAATTTTAGTTTATGATTAATGAAAATGGACAAAAGTAGATTGCAATAAAACGAGTAAGCTAGTGACGAACCAAAAAGAAACGAACTATAGATTAAATCTCACGTATGATAAAATGACTAAGGCACATGCTACAACCGAATCTACTCGTCAATATAGATGAGCCACTCTTCGAATTATTAGACTCCTATTGCTTTGGTGGAAATTCCTTAGATAATTATTACCCGATGTCTCGGCACATAATAATCCTATGATTAATTGATGGTTCTCTAAATATGTCTATCCGAGAATCTAATCAATAACCACGCATTAACGTTCTAGAGTTTCCCCGGATAAATCCGGCTAACCGCACCCGGAAATCTTTACCTATTTCTAGGAGCAATTTCACATTAGTTTCGGATGATGTGTTGATTCATTTGAACCCTAACCTATCTTCTCTCGAATGACTAGACTAGGCAAGATAGCAAGCATATGGTGATCAAGCACATGATTGTAATAAAAGCTCAAAATCAACACAAAGCAATATGAGAATTAATACGAAAATTCACTTCACATATATTGATTCATAAATTGGCTTTCACATGGCCTTAGTTCTACAATATTAGCCTCTCATCAAGGCTTTAAGAAAATCTAATACAAAACATATACATACTCATGGAAATAAACATGTAAATGCAAATAATTAAAACTCCCGAATTGATTGATGATGGATCCTTGCTTTGGATCTTAAATCCTTAACTCCTCTCTCTTTATTCCCCCCCAAAAGTGATGAAGAATGGGATGAATGATGATGGATGAAGAGTGATGATGTTTTTTGGTCTAAAGACCAGCTGCCTCCCCCTCTCTCCAAGAGTGCGGAAGAGTACGGATGTCACCTGTGATGAATCACTGTGTTGGAAAAGGTGAATCTGAAAGCAGGATGGTACTCCCAAACAGGTGGAGTTTGAAAAGTGTGTTGTCCCAGCAGATCAAGCAAGATCTTGATCATTCTCTTACGGTAGAGAAGGTAGATTTGTAAGAAGAGGAAGTTCAACCCCAAGAAACTTCCACAGCAACTTGAATCAATTGCAACTAGGAAGCCAAAGCGGACAATCAGAAGCCTGCTCGCTTTGATGATATGGTGGCTTGTGCATCTGCAATTGCCGTGATGATGTCCTACCACTATATTGAAGCAGTCACAAGGACCAGAGAAAGATAAAGTGGAGGATTGCCATGAGTGAAGAAATGCAGTCCCTCATGAGAATAAACATGGAACTGGCCAGTCGCCGAAGGGAAAGAAGGCACTTGGATGTCAATGGGTATTTGCAAAGAAAGATGGATTCCTAGCCAAGGTGATGTTCGCTACAAAGCTAGATTGGTGGCCAAGGTTACGCTCAGACGGAGGGATTGATTATAATGAGGTGTTTTCTCCAGTTGTTTAAAAACACTCCTCCATTAGAATTTTGTTGTGCTTTGGTAGCACAGTTGGATTTTGAACTAGTTCAGTTGGATGTAAAAACTGCATTTTTACATGGAGACTTGGAAGAGAAAATCTATAGACTCAGCCAGAGGGATTCAAAGTTGCTGAAAATGAAAATTTGGTTTGTAAACTTCAAAAATCGTTGTACGGATTGAAGCAATCTCAGGGGCAGTGGTACAAGCGATTTGAAGTTTATGATGGGAATTGGGTACACAGAAGCCAATACGATCATTGTGTGTATTTGCACAAGCTACAATGGATCCTTCATATTCTTCTTCTGTATGTTGATGATATGTTGATTGCCTCCCCGAGTCTAATAGAAATTGAGAAGTTGAAGACTCATTTGAAAAGGGAGTTCGAGATGAAGGATCTAGGTGAGGCGAAGAAGATTCTCGGCATGGAGATTTTCAGAGATAGAAAATGAGAGGCTTTGTTTGACTCAGAAACATATCTGAGTAGGATGTTGAGGCGTTTTGGCATTGATGAAAAGTCAAAACCAGTTAGTACTCCGCTTGCTCCTCATTTTAAGCTTAGCGCCGCTTTGTCACCGAAATTTGATGCAGAACGGGAATACATGTCAAAAGTACCGTATGCAAATGATGTTGGTAGCTTGATGTATGCTATGGTGTGTACGAGGCTGATATTTCCCAAGCAGTGGGGGTTGTGAGCAGGTATATGCATGATCCTGGAAAGGAACATTGGCAAGCTGTGAAATGGATTTTGCGATAATCCATGACACAGCTGATGTTGGTTTGATATTGAGCGGGAACATAGTCAGTATGTAGTCGGATATTGTGATTCAGACTATGCTGGTGATTTAGATAAGCGTAGATAACTACAGGCTACGTATTTACTCTTGCTAAAGCACCAGTCAGTTGGAAGTCTACCTTACAGTCAACTGTTGCTCTGTCTACTACGGAAGCAAAATATATGGCAATTTTCAGAGAGGCTGTAAAGGAATCAATTTGGCTTCAAGGGTTGCTTGGTGAACTGGGGATTGGACAAAAGTATGTGAAAATACATTGTGATAGTCAAAGTGCTATCCATTTAGCAAAGACACCAACTTTAATGCAAGGACGAAGCACATTTAATGCGGCATCATTTCATAAGAGAGATACTCGAAGAAAGTGGAGTCAGAATCGAGAA
>WHWC01000357.1:0-57696 GCA_019426215.1 Buddleja alternifolia | reverse complement strand
ATTATGCATGCCAGAATATAAACAAAATTTAAACTTTTATGCTGATCATCACGAATTAATTATGGGCCGTGCATATATACAACTAAAAACAAAATAATATACTCCATTCTATAATAAAAAGCTGAATGCATCCATATTTCTCCCAACATTAATTACATGGTCCATTAACAGAATGAATATATATCTATATATATATATATATATAATATGTGGGGATAATTGCATCAAAAAACCCCAGTGTTATTCAAAAATACTAAAAAAACCCTGTGTTAACAAAATAGACTAATCACCCCATGTGTTCCAAAAAAGTGTGCAAAAAAGCAAATTTTGTTAAAATGATAGAAGAAAAATATGTGTTTTAGGTGAATTAACACTATCTACCTTTTATAAAGTATGAGGAGTATATAAATGACAAATAAGCATGTCAATAAAGGTGAAAAACGTGACAAATGCTGGGGGGGGTGATTAGCCTATTTCGTTAATACAGGGGTTTTTTTAGCATTTTTGAAATAACACAAGAGGGTTTTATGCAATTACCCCATATATATACACACTAGGGAAAATTGCATTTTTAGTCCCACAAAACAGCTTGGTGCGCACTATTGGTCCTAAACTTTACGGGATTTGCACATTGAATCTCACAGGATGAAAATTCATTGCACATTTAGTCCACAATGTTAATAAATTGACGAAAACCTTTAGCCACTTCTGAAAATTGCATAAAACCTCCTGAAATCATGTAAAACTTGCAAACCCACCCGCATATGGTTTAAACATATTTTTCCTGTTCCAAATTTTTTTTTCGTTTTCTTTCTTCTTTTTCCCTTTATGTAAAAATGTATAAACCCTTATTTGTTTCCTAATTATGTTTTTGATTTTACTGAGTTTTTTTTCTATATTTTCATTTTTTTTTAATTTTCTCTTATTTGGTTTATAATTTTTTTATTTATTTTTCTATAAATTTTATGTCATTATGCTTACGATGTTTTCTGATTTTCTTTCACATTTCTTACTTTTCAGAGTTTTATAATTTCTTTATTTTTTAATTTTTTGTTTTCTGATTTTCTTCCGCTTTTCTTATATTTCAGAGTTTTATAATTTCTATTTTTCTAGATTTTTTTCTAATATTTCTTATTTTGATTGAGATTTTCAAATTGATTTTTCTATAAAATTATGATTTTTTCATATATTTATTCAGATTTTTTATTTTATTTTTCAGGAATTATGAGTTTCTTTTTTATAAATTTTTTTAGAAATATCTAAAAACTAAAAAAACTCGGATTTTTTTGTTAGAAAAATAAAAGAAGACCCTAAACAAACTAAAATTCAAAAAATAATCAAAAGAAATTATGAAAAAATCATAAACAAAATAAGAAAAAAATCAATAAAGTAAGAAAATTTAGAAAAAGAAAATAGAAAAAAAAATTAGGAACATAAAAAATGCAACCAGAAAACAAATCAAGAAAATAGATTAACAAAAATTAGAAGAACCAAAAAAGCTAAGAAATGTATGAAAAAAATGAAAACAAATCTGAAAATAAAAATAAGAAAAACCCAGCAAAAATCAAAGAAAATACATCAGAAAGGGGAGTGTGGCAACCCTATGCGGAGAAGTGATCTAGGGAAACAAGTGGTGGCGACACAGTAGAGACGCGACGGTGGCATCTCGATTTGGGTTGGGGACGCGATGGTTTGTTTGATTTGAGGTGGAGAAACTTGGGCGGAATTTCAAGATGATTGTGTTGGGTACGATAGAAATTGTGTATGCGACATGTGTTGGTGGTAGGGCGAGATGGCAGCAACAGAGCAATGTAGGGGCGGGGGGTCGCAGATAGGTGTGGTTAGGCAGGGAGTCAGTTCAAGCCTATGGGAAGAAGAGAGAAAAGAGGAAAGAAAAAAGAACGGGAAAAAATATATTTAAAAACGGGGGGGGGGGGGGGGGTCTTATGCAAGTTTAGTAACAGTTTTCGTCAATTTCTAACGGGTGGGGACTAAATGTGCAACGAATTTCATGTTGTGGGACTCAATGTGCAAATCCCGTCAAGTTTGGAACCAATAGTGTATACCTAACAGTTTTGTGGGACTAAAAGTGTAATTTTCCCAATATACTATATAATATTAGTAGTTCTTAATAAACGTAGTATTGTTTTATTTTTTTAATGATTTATAAAGAAAACATTTTATCATGGTTGACTACTTCTAATGATTGATTAGGTTCTTTTAATACGATGTAATTATAAATTGATTAATTCATTCTTATCTTAAGAATGTCTAATAATCATTGTTCTGTACCAGGATCACGTCACAAATTCTGTATTTTAGGGTCTGTTACCTAAATATCTTAATTATTCTTATGTCGTGCCAAAGTCGCACGAAGCTTGGAGGGCTCTTATTTTTGGTACGAATTGAACATTCACAATTGTTGCTTAATTAAATAGTTGCTGACTTTTTTTTAATAACAAAATAGTCGCTGACTCGCTATATGTATAATGTTTTTCTGATTTACCTAACTGATTTTGTTAAGGTGTCACACTCATACCAAATTTGGTCTCACGGGTTACTGGACTGCAAAATTCATCCCATGAATTACAAAATGTTGCAAAATTCGTTATGTTAGTCAATCTTTTGACTGAAAACGAGCAAGTGCACCTCACTTTCCCTCAATTATTAATTTGACATATAAAAAAAATTAAAATTCAATATACAAAAATACAAATATTTATAAAAAAAATCAAAAAAAAAAAAAATGAAGAAGACGACTAGCAAACACCCTTGCCCCACCGCCCCACACCGTAGAGCTCTTCTTCTTCACGTACTCCCATTCCCACCCCCAACCCATAATCCACACAAGCAAACACCTTTGCACTACCGTCCCCACACCCCCAAGCAAAGTCGAAGAGATTTAGTGATTTCAGGTGCAATTTTAGAGTTTAGATGTGGTTCGATTTCAGGTCTTATAGATGGGTGGAGGTGCGATTGGTGGTCGACGGGATTGGGGGTGGGGGTTGCGATAACATTTTCTTTTTCTTTAATATGAAAAATTCTTTATCGTTGATCATTTTTAGATATCACAGTTTAAATCCACGGTCACAATTGACATAGTCAACTAGCGCGTGTGTGACATCGCTTTTCTCCGTCCATTTTTTTTGATAGTCGGGATCAATTTTGCAACTTTTTGAACTAGTTTTGCAATCCTATAAATCTCGGGATCAAATTTGCAATGACCCATATCTATGAGACTAAAACTGCAATTCTCCCTAAATATCTTAATGTCATTTTCGGCCAAGTATTCTCTAAAATTGGAAAGCTTGTTATATTTTGGCAAACAGCATTGAGATGTGTGACTTAAGGTTCTGACTTTTGTGTTGTTGATGTTAGAGATGGTAGCATCAGAGCATGAAGAATAAACAAGAAACAATAAATTTAAGCCTAAATATGAAGATGAAAAACACGAAGATGTAACGTGGTTCGGCATAACTTGCTTACATCCACGAGCCAACCTAGATTATATCTTTATTTCTCAATAAGTACATCAATGAATTACAGGTAGAGTTCTCATATTTATACTAGTGGAGAAGACCAAAGCCCTAACAAATTAGGAAAAACAACCCTAAACAACTAGGAAATAATTCCTAACACAATAGGAAACATTTCAATCAAATTAGGACTCAAGACATGCCAAAAAACCGCTCAAAACGCGAAAAACCCGTCAAAAACGCGTACTGAAAAAAATTGTCCGCACCCGTGGCGCCGTGGCCCCAAATTTGGCGCCGTGGCGCCACACCTCCAGTGGCTAATTTTTGCCTTGGCTCCACGGCGCCACTTGGCCAAAAACTTGACCCTGATTTTTCAGCCTATTGACTTCTTTCGCGACCCCGGTCAACCCCGACCCTTCTTGGCTCTATTTTGACTCCTCTTCTTGACCCTATTTTGATCCGACTCCACCAATCCCATCAGTTGATTAAACAAATCATTTTGAAAACATCTATATTCTAAATCATATTCTTTCTTATTTATACTATTATTAAAAAGAGAAAATTAAGTCTAACAGCAAGTCCGTAACCACATTGGTCTGCCAATATTTTGGTATATATAACATCTTTTACCCTTTAAAACTTTGACAATTGTGAATGATAATTTTTTTCTTTTCTCTTCTTCACTTTGTCTTTTTTTTTTCTCTCTATCTTCTTTCTCTCACAATTTTTCTCCTTAATTTTCTCCAAATATTTTCTATCTCTCTCTTATTTGTTTTTTCCTCTTTTTCTCTTTCATTAATTTTCAACTACTTAAAATGATTGACATAAAATCATGTCCAATATTTATGCTTGCATAATTTCAAGCAACATATACGATATGGAAAAAATATTATATTACAAAATAATATATTTATGATTCATAAATAATTAAAAATATGCATCGAGTGTACCACTGCGACCAATTCAAATAAAGAGAAGAGTTTATATTAGTACTTCAGAACTGCACGTAATGATATAAACATTTTATTTATTTATTTTCTTAAACTTTTGGCAATATTACCCATGAATTAATAAAAGAATATTGTTGTTTTTCTTATACAGATACACTTCAAATTATGGCAAACACTTCAGTTGTGGTAAAATGTAGAATAAAGAGTATGTTCTCCTTTTATTGTAATTAAGACTCTTTTACTTTTCTTTTAGTTTCTTAATATCGTAATTAATTCTATATATTAAGTCGTATGGTTTCTTGACCACTTCTCTCATATATTTTACAATAAATTAAATTGTAATAATGTAACAAAAGAGAAGGTGGGGAGTTGCTTCCGCATTCTATGAGATACTAATTAAAATCAGTGACAAAAAGGTATTAAATAAATTTCAGAATTTAATCAGACATGCAACCTGTGTGATATCAATGGAAGTGGTCATTTTCTCCGTTATATTTCACATATATAAGCTTAGAATTAAAATTTCGTGAAAAAAAATACAGAGGGAAGACAAAAGATTATATATTATATATATATGCTAGGATTTAGGGTTCATAACATAAATAAAAAGATGATACTACCTCCGTCCCAAAAAGGATGTCTATTATTTCACTTTTGTCTGTCCCCAAATGTTTGTTCCTTACTATAAAAGTAGGTATTTATAGTTTAATCTGACTAAATTACCCTCCATTATAACTAAAAAATATATCATTAATTCATTTTTACTTTAAACTTGCAATCATATTTAAGGAAAGAAAGTTTCATACATGGATAGTAGACAAGAGTTATAAATTAAATTAACATCACGTCATGTTTTATAAGGTAATGTTATTAGTTGTTTTTTGTTTTATGAAAGGGGTATTTTTAATTTGAGAAACAATGAACTTTTGTTAAATCCTAACAAAAGTCAAAGGGGACATCATTTGGAACGGAGGGAGTATTTATTCCGCACTATTTATTACATAATATTTATACCATAATCTTTTTCATTATTTATGAGTAATCTTGTCAAATGTTTATGATAACAGTTAAAGTGGAGTACTATTTTTATCATTTTATTGAGTGCTAAAAACTCCCTTTAAAAAATGATTTTATAAGTTTATTAAGTTAATGATACCTATAATCCAACTTCATTTTTCTCCATCTTATCTTTAAACTGACTCCAACAGCATCCTAATTGCAGATCTTCTTTGACATTCTTTTTTTTACTATTTTATTTAAAATTTGTGTGCATAGTATAGAAAATAATGATATATATATATATATATGAACATTTATCACTATTCTTTTTTGAAATTAGGGTTAAGTCCGCTCCTTCATGCCTCAACTTCTTAATTTGAGATAATCATGACTAATTTGTTTGCGGATATGCCAACTTTATGCTTTTACGACCAAACAAATTTTGAGTTAGAATTTTGTTTATTATTTTTAGTCTTGTCGTTTTAAGGATTCAATGATTGGTATAGAAAGAGAGCAATTTTGAGTTCACATGTATGTTTGTTTGTTCTTATTGTTTTTTTTAATTCGGCCCTCGTGAGTCATGATGTGTTTATATTTTTAGTTAGGTGGTCAAGTACATTGCAATTTCCTAATACCATAGATTAGTTATGATTTATTAAAATCTAAATTTATGCTTTGTAAATGTTGGTATAATTGATGTGTGTATTGATATATGTATATACACCAGGGTTTTTTATCAGATTAACCCATTTTTGGGTCAAACTTGTCAAAATGACCGATTTTATGTACCATTTATCAATCTAACCTGAAGGCGCTATTTCTTCAATTTTCATTTTTCTAGAAATTAAATTGAATGGCGCCTTCAATTTATATATATATATATATATTTTTTATTATTTTTTTTAAGGCGCCATTTCACTTCAAATTGGATATTTTAAAAAAAAAAAAACTATACACTGTAGCAGTCAACAGAAACAGACTGCTACAGTGGTGAAGAAATGGCGCCTTCATTTTTTATTATTATTATTTAATATTGTTTTTAGTATTGGTTGAATTTATATGAGGATTTAGGTAAAAAAAATCTTTTTCCTTAGTTAGGGCTCATTTTCTCTACATTTTTGGACTTTGACATGAACACATAAATTATAGATTGACTCGCAAAGTTTCTAACGGTGCAAGAATTGGTTTATTTTGATACCCAAGTGAAGAAATATGACATGTTAAAAAGGAGACATTAGAGTAATTTTTTTGCACAAAAATTTTTTTTCCTCAGTTCGGGATGATTTTTCGACGTTTTCTGCATATTTTCGGGCTTTGACTTGAACACATAAATTATAGATTGATTCACAAAGTTTCTAACAATGTGAGAATTAGTTTATTTTGATACCCGGGTGAAGAAATATGACATGTTAAAAAAGAGACATTCGAGCAATTTATTAACTAAAAAAATATGTTTTTCCTCAGTTCAGGATTATTTTCGACATTTTCTGTGCATTTTCACGCTTCGAATTAAACACAAATTATAGATTGACTCATAAAGTTTCTAACGGTGCAATGATTGATTGTGACGACAATTGAGTGAAGAAATACGACAAAGTAAAAAAGACACATTTGAGTAGTTTTTTTGCAAATAAAAAAAAATCTTTTACTTAATAAGTCAAAAATACATTAAATTTATTCATCCTCATCCGACATGTAATAGTCCGACTTATACGAAGAATGAGTCAAAACATTACAAATTTCACGACGTGTAAGTCTTTGGCCTCTTGCAAACGCAAGTTCTTTTGCTAATTCAAGCATGTGGTTTGTTTTCTTGTCACTATTAAACATGTAAAATCATTTCGTGTGACAAAGCAAAAAATCTTGTCACTAGAAATTTACTATTAGTGGCAACTTTTATATTGTCACTTGACATTTTGTCATTAATGTATTATTTCTTTGTAGTAGCTGTTTCTTGGGGAAAATTTCATTTTTGGTATACTAAAGGACCATGTACATTTGTTCATAAAAAAAAAGTGTCACATTGGCAATTTTGATATATTTCGGCGAGAAATTTGGCAATTTGAGTACGAAATCAAAAAAATATTTAAAAAAAAAGAAAGAAAATGAAATATTTTTTTTGAAAAATTAGTAAAAATCATAAGTTTAATTTAAATTTTATGCATATAATATGATTATTTTTAAATTTAATTTTTTTTAATTTTTATATTATTTATAGATATATTAATTATACAATTTCTTTATTAAAAATAAAAGAAAAAATAACTTAGGTAAAAAATGAATTAAAATGTTCAAGAAGTGAAACAAATTAAACAAAAATAATTGAAAGTATATGAGTTAAAATTCCCAAACTAAAAGTCAATTTTCTCCTTTCATGCAAAAATTCCCAAATTGAAAATTAATTTTCCTGCCAAATGAAAAAACCCCAAATTCAAATCAATTTTCCCACCAAATGATATTTTCCAACCAATTTTGAATTTTCCGATGAAATTTGTACTCAAATTGCTAAATTAGTGTACCGAAATAATTGCCAATGTGACTTTTTTATACGCACGAAAAAAACGTACATGGTCCTTTAATGTTATCAAAACTGCAATTTTCCCCCGTCGCTTGTATACAGTTTGGACCTAACAAAAATATTCATATTTTTAGCTATGTTTTCCTGATACCATGAGGAGGAGTATGAGGAGGTGATGGAGAAGGGAGAAAAGAATGAGAGTTGGAGTGGTGGCCATGGGGTTTTGATTTCTTTTGTTTTCAATGTTGTTTAAGCTTTAAAGTTTTGTTTGTGTGGTGAATGGGAGTTTGGTTGCCCTTTAAATAGTATTGTTGAGAGAAGTGGGACAAACTAAATTATGTGATTATCCTTATGTTCGCAGTTAGAAGAGTTTTTCTTTTTCTAAATTTATTGTAATTATTATATCTTTTTTCCGGCGTGGGGGTTATTAAAGTATGAAAATGTCGACCTCAATTTTTAAAAGTGGGCGGTTTAATGTTAAAATAGTTAATTGAGTTCGCGAGAACTTGTGCAAAGAAATGTATGTTTCCTAACTATAACGAGAATATGATTTGGATTAATTTCTTTAAATGTTTGACTTTTCTATTTAATTTAAAATGTATCCAACAATTACTATGTATATTGATCTATTTTCATGTATTAAATGTGGGTGCAAATACCCAGCATGACAGATCAAGAATGCATGCCATGCACCCATAATGTTTTGTATTTACAAGTTTTCACCGAAAATTCTTTTGTCATTCTAATGGTCTAGTGCTCATTATTTCTACTATACTCCATAAATATGTGTTACATCCCATTTAATAGACTTTCATCTATCTTTATATATAATTTTCTCTTAATTACGAAAAAATGACAGTGGGTTTGGGTGGATTTTATAGAGATAAATATTTAGAAAAAAATCAAATAAATATTTATCCAGGAAATATAGTTCGGATAGGAAATTTTCAAATCTAATATAGCTCACTTTTTTATCAAAACTCTGTATTTAAGTATTTAAGAAATACATTTTGCAGTTTTTATCGGGATTTCAGAAAGAGCTCCAAACATATTCTTTTTCACTTCGTTGTTCTTTTATATTTATAGTGCTACCATGCATGTCAAGAACTTACTATCGTATCATGGGAAAAGATTTTTGAAATATATCAACACCAGCATAAGAAAATTCTTGAAGACAAATAGTCTAATTCTTGTCTCGATTATTTTCATATAGGTCATTTTGTCCAAGTCTTCAACTTTCTAAAATTACACACATTCAATCCCGTTCGAATCTTTTGTTATAAATTGGTGTTTATTCTCATGTTTCATTTCACTTATGAATGAAATGACATGTGTATAAACAACATTTAAAAATATTAAGTTGACATGAATTATATATACACTTAATGTGCATGAATACAATAAGTACATTATGTACAATACGTCATTCTATAATAAAAAGGTGAAATCATCCAATCATATATATATCTCCCAACAACAAATTACATGGTCTATTTACAGAATGAATATACTATGTAACTAGTAGTATTAGTTTCATATTTTTTTATGATTTATAAACAAAGCATCTTATCATGTTTGACAAATTAAGAACTAATGATTGATTAGGTTCTTTTAATACGATGCACTTCATTAATTGATTAATTCATTCTTATCTTAATTAAGAATGTCTGATAATCATGTTTCTGTACCGGGGACACATGACCACAATTTTTTGGTTTTAGGGTCTGTTACCTAAATATCTTAGTTATATATTTTTGTGCCAAAGTCGCACGAAGCTTGGATGGCTCATAAACATTAATATTTGTTGCTTAATTAGATAGTCTCTGACTCGCTATATATGTATATTATTTTTTCTATTTACCTAATCGATTTTGTTAAGGTGTCACGGTCATATATACCATGATTAATTAGTGGATATTTAATTAATTAATAATATTTCTTTTGTTTATGCAATGCTCCAGTTTAAATTTCCATTGCCATATACATTGACAGTTATATTCAGCACCATCAATTTTACTAATTCAGATAAATGTACGTAATTGGTCGAGATAAAAAAAAAATATCCATGGTGTTTGACATATTCGTTTAATATGATATACATTTGTGTGTAATATATATGAACTAATTAATATTTATTCTCTATTAAGAATGTTTGTTAATCATTGTTCTGTACTAGGTAACATCACAATTCTAATTAAGTATTCATCCAAAACTTTGAGAGCTTTGTTATATTTTGGCATAAGCATTGAGATGTGTGGGCTAAGGTTCTGAGTTTTGTATTGTTGCACACATCAATTTTTAAACATCTATCTTTTACGTCATATATTTTCTTATTAACCTGAGGGGTTGGCGTAGTGGCTTGTCCACCACTACACTCCTGAGTGGGGAGGGTGTTCGACTCCCGCCAGTGACAAATTCCCTCAGGCCAGCGACAGGCTCAGTACCGCCAAGTGAGATTAGTCTCATACCCAATGTGGTGTAGGGAAACCCGTGGGAAACAAATATATATATATATATATATATATATATATATATTCTTATTTGACGTTAAAAGAGATTCTCTCACGTAATGATATAAACACTTTATTTAACCTATGTCATCTTAAACAATTGAAAATATATATTACCCATGAATTAATAAAATAATATTATTGCATATTCTTATACATACAAATACACTTCAAATTATGGGAAACACTTCAATTGTGGTAAAATGTAGTAGAATAAAGGCAAGTATGTTCTTCCCCTTTTATTGTAAGACTTTTTACCTTTCTTTTATTTCCTTAATACCGTAATTAATATTCTATATTCTAATTAAGTTGTATGGTTTTGATGCGTGTCTAGCACATCGAAAATACTATTTATATTTACCTTGATATCTAATAATGGTGATAAACAAGAGTCGAATCCAAAAGAATATAGATCAATTGCCTATTCTTTTTTGAAATAAGCGTTAAGTCCACTCCTGCCTCGACTTTTTAATTGTTTAAGTATGTAACTAGATTAAAACTAATTTGTTTGCTGATATGGCATCAAGATCCCTTGATTCTTGGCGACCAACTTTATACTTATACCAAACAAATTCTGAGTTAGAATTTTGTTTATTATTTTTAGTTTTGTCGTTTTAAGGATTCAATGATTGGTATAGAAAGAGAGCAATTTTGAGTTCACATGCTTCAATGATGTGTTTATGTTTTTTAGTTAGATCGTCAAGTACATTGTAATTTTGTAACACCAATTAATTAATTATGATTTATTAAAGTCTACACATCTATGCTTGTAAATGTTGGTATGATGCGTGTGTGTGTTTATGCATATACCAACAATTGAACAATAGACTCCTGTTTCTTGTATATATTTTCGACCTAACAAAAATACTCATAATTTTAGGTTTGAAGTTCTTCAATACACATATTATATATATTTCATGTCATATTGTGCGTAATAATTTCAATAATAATTTCACATTTGGAATATCAAACATCTTATGTCTTTTTTCACTTGAGTTTCAATTCTTTAACTACTAAGCGATTCGGTAATTTATCCATTAATTGATGAATTAGATTTGCTTTCATTGTTTATAAGAATGTTCATGATCTAACTCTTTATAATTAGCTGCCAATTACTCCGTTTTAGCAAATCAATTTCTTTTATGATTAACGTTATATCTTTTTCCTATATGTAAACAAAGATGATTTACATGCGGTGGTGTTTCCAAGTTCCAACTAACGAAATGATGATCAAGTGAACATTAAAATAATTAACAAATCCACCAAATTAAGGATATTAAAGTTTGTGCATTAAAAATGAAAAAAAAATCATTTTTGGTCCCTCAATTACAATGCTCATTAAATGTAGCCCCTAAACTACTACATTTTCATCAATGTGGTCCATCCATCTAACTTTCATCAAATTAGTAATTGTTGGGGTTAATTGAAATGTTAGAAATTACATTTCGGCCCCCAAAAACAAAACTTTTGACACTTTCCATCGACAAAAAGAATATTTGACAAATTTCACCATTTAATTGTAATTTTATTGACAAATCACTTCACAATCCACTTCTCATCCATATCTATGGCTTTACTACAGTATTCAAAACAGTAACATGCAAAAAATAAGATGTTAAGAAGAAAGAAAAATATTTCGGTAATTATATTTATTTGGTGATCCACATTTCAAATTGTATATAGCATTTTGTTTTTTCACAAGTTAATATTTGTTAAAAAGATGGCCATCACACAGTTATTGCAAAATAGAGTTATCCACATCTAATTGAGATAACTGCTGCTAAATCGAGACAAGAAAAAAAATTGTTGATAAGAATTTTTGTTAATCTATTGCACGATTAGTAACTACATCTTCGTGTCCAAATCCACATAATATCATGTTTGTTTCTAGAGCCTCTGCAAACAAATAACTTATCTCCAACTTTTTACCCTCTTTTTCCAAATCATGAGTGTAGCAACAAAACTAGAGATTAACAAATTTGTCTCCACTCTCTCTCTCTCTCTGAAATCGTTCTTTGGATTCATATGTATTCTCTTAATCCTTTCTACTTTTTTAGTTATTCTTCTTTCTTCTATCTTTGATGATTTTTCATATACATATATATATATAGGAAAAATTTCAATTTTCGTCCCTTCACTTATACACCTATTTCAGTTTTAGTCCCCCAGATTTCGCACACTCATCTAATTGACCCCTAAGTTATTTCAATTTCATCAATTTCGGCCCCTCCGTCAACTCCTCCTTCCAATAGTTAACGGAGGGTCAATTTTCCCTCCAAACTCAAGATTTTGGCGCAAAAAACTCGAATTTTAGACTCTTTTTCTATAATATTAGATTTTACCCCCCAAAAATCTCATCTTCTCCAATACAAGAGCATCATAAACAGAAAAAATGAGCTGCTCATCATCTTCAACCTCAAATTCTCGTCTTTTTTTCAGTAATTCATGAGCTCATTATTCTTCATTCTTCTGGTTTTTATAGCATTTCAATTCATTGCTATGTCAAAATTTATGGTTTGGTGTATGACTGATTTAGTAGATGTGAGATAGTGGTTGGTTGAATTTAAATATCTATAATGTGCTAATTAATGTGATGCTTGATACATTTAGCTCATGAAGTACTTGATTGAGAGTAAAAGAGTGAATCATGGTAATGCGTTGTGTTTATCTCCTGTATTTTTTGATAACATACTTATTTAGTGTTCCTATGTTATTTATATTTAGAAGTTGAAGCTGAAGCCGAAGAATGACCACCTAAATATTGCAAGCCCAATGCAATATTTAGGTGGGATTTTTTGGAGATAAGAGAATTTTTTTGCATATAAGTTGCAGAATTTCACTAAAACTGATTGATACAATACAGAATTATAGAATTCACCTTGTGTTGTTGGTTACTATGTTATCAGAACTTGTTACGCAATTAATGTGATTTTTGTTCAACGCACCAGGGTACTTGTGGGTTACATGCTTTTTTTACAAAGTTTCCATGGCATATAAGTTTGCCCTTTCACTTTTCAAGTAGGAGTGAGTTCAGAGAATCAATTGCTAATTGACCTTTTTCATTTTATTCTCATTAACTGTGTTTAGAGTGCTCTTGTGTTGGAGAAGATGGTATTTTTTTGGGTAAAATCTGATATTAAAGAAAAAGAAGCTGAAAAATCGAGTTTTTGGAGCTAAAATTAAGAATTTTTGAGGGAAAATTGGCCCTCCGTTAACTATTGGACGGAGGAGTTGATGGAAGGACCAAAATTGATAAAATCGAGATAACTTAGTGGTTAATTAAATGAGTGCAAAATTTGGGAAACCGAAACCGAAATTGGTGTATAAGTGAGGGATGAAAATTGAAATTTTCCATATATATATATTGCAAAGTCTTTTTACATTGACAAAATGTATTTTGGGAAGTGTATATAATCAACATTACCATTAAAAAGAGACAAGAAATCATCAAGAGTAATGGTGAATTTCTAGTTCTAGCTACAACTTTTAAAAATTATGATAAAAGGGTGAAATTTGTTAGTTATTCTCTTTTAAGGTGGAAATTATCAAAATTTATGCTTTTGGGGTGCAAAATATAATTTTTGGCATTTTAATTAACCCCAACAGTAACCAATTTGATGGAAAATTAGACGGGGACCACATTTGATGAAAATAAAGTAGTTTAGGGACTACATTTGATGAGCGATGTAAGTTGGGGACCAACATCGAATTTGGCGTATAATTAGGGGACCAAAAATGAAGTTTTTCCTTACAAAAATACTAAACAAATTACACTAACATCGGTATAATTGAAAATGGATCAAAAAAATAAAAGATCATGAAACAATGCTGCCAAATCCAACCATGTACAACTGCGTAGTTCACTATAACAATCATCGATTACCTCAAACTATTTATATAATGTTTTGTTTTAGGCCTTAGCAACAAACTACTTATATAATGTTTGAAATATGTATACATATATATAGGTCATATAATTTTTGGTATATATATCCACTGCTAATTAAGAGAATTTTCAAATTAGATACTTCTTCGAAAAATTATATTGACCTATACGAAATGTGCAACACTTCTCTGTTATAGTATCTGATAGGATAGAATATATTTATAATTCTTTTATCATAAATAAAATAACTATGTAACTATCCTTATTAATTTGTTCATGAATATTAACTATAACTGTTTCCATGCAACAGGAGATAAATACTAATTAAAAGTATTACAGAGATGTAATCTCTCTGCTTGAATACATTGAAACATAATTACAAAGAAACTCCAATCTTTTACATCAGAATCCGAGAAATAAAAATATTTTACAGTTCCAAATACATTTGGGATAGAATGTTTTCTAGATCAAGTACCGTACTACTTTATTTGGACCCAAATGCCTGTGCTCGGGACCTCTCGATAAACCACAAACAGAAGATAGTATCCAGGTGGGGCAAGAATATTCGAACCCGGTGTCACGACCCAAACTTGATAATTCGAATTCCCAAGTGATGTCACATTAGCACTAGTCCCACGGTCATTTGTAAGAACTAGCAACCTTTGATTCATCGAAAAAGAATGTGTAGTAAATGGAGGTGAGACCATTGTCACGGTGATAAGATCTCTATTTATTCTTCCTTCGGCAATGAAATTAATGGAAAGTTGTTGCCCATGCCCGATCTGAGATTGTGAAGTGGGTGAAATGATTCTGGGACGTACACGTGTCAGTCTTGCATCTAAATAGTCTGGTGAATATGTTTCCATTGTCAAATCCGTGGGAAAAAGCACTCCTGTGAAATTGTAATAAGCATGAGGATTGCTACCACTGACAAGAATTCGACCATCACGGAGCAAAATCGCAGTCGAGTGGTACATTCGAGGTATAGAAGTTGAGTTTTGGACTTCGAATCGTAATTCAACTGGGTTATTGGGTCGGTAAATGACAGGTGTTAGAACTGGATTACGACCCAAATCCCATCCGGCCGTACCCGCGGAAGCTCCATTAATGATTAACACATTACCATTTGGTAATAACACCATGTCACCCATGACTCTAGCCAAAGGCATGGTCTCCATGGCCCACTGTGGATTTGGATCGGTTATTCGAATCCTCCCACAAGAATTAAGGGCACCAACAAAATTCCGATTATTTGCACTAGTAAAAGATCCTTTTGGTGCTCCACCACATACCATGACTTCAGCTGTAATATTAGCTCCTCCTCGCAAGTTTCTCAATGGAAGCAAAACTGCAGAACCTGAACTTGGATAACTCCTCGGGTCCCCACCCGGGATAGTAGGATAAGTCTTGACCACCACTCCGGTCACATAATCAAACAGGATAGCTCGATTGTTTGCAAAAATAAATAAATTCCCATCAATGTTCAAGAAGACAAAAGGGTACAAATTGTTCTCGATTCTCGGATCATTAGTCTGCGAAAGGAACGGTAAATTGTATGATTGATCAGCGCCGGCTCTTTTTGGGTAGAATTCGTAACTAAATTGCCCTCGTCCACCAATAATAATTTGCCTGCCGTCTGGCAAAATATGATTGGTGGCATACCATCTGTTCTGCAAAAGGACACTATCAAATTCTTGCCAGTCACAAGAATTATCATTGCATGGCTTATAAACCCTGACGTTACGATCACCATCGTTGAATCCACCGGTCTGCATTAGAGATCCATCGCGCATGGCGGCGCCAGAGGAGCACCAAACATCCGTGAACACGTTGAGAGGTCGGATGGAGTTTGTAGCGACGTCGTACTCAACTGAGTGAGCGGTACAGTCTATTTTGAGGGTTAGGTCATTGGGGTTGTTGCGACATTGGTTATTCGGGAGGGAAATATTAGAGGCACCAAAATCAGTACGGTCGAAGATGACTACACGATCATTGTTGAGGAGCTGCATGTGCATGGCAGAGACGCCAATGTCTGAGAGAAGGAGGTTCCATTTACCGCCTCCAGGAGGGGCGAATATGAGAGTATTTTGCTGATACGGCAAGAGGAAGAAGAGTACGAGGAAGTGATGGAGAAGGGAGAAAAGAATGAGAGTTGGAGTGGAGGCCATGGGGTTTTGATTTCTTTTGTTCTCAATGTTGAGTTAAGACTTTGAAAGGTTTGTTTGTGTGGTGAATGAGAATTTGGTTGCCCTTTAAATAGTTTTTGATGGGATCAGAAAGTGCGTAAGACAAGCAAAATGATTCGAAGAGTTTTTCTTTATCTTAACTTATATTACAAGAACAGAGTACTTCTATAGTTTGTTCCGGTTGGTGGAGGGTTTGTTAAAGTATGAAAATGTTCTCCTTAATTTTTAATAGTGTATGCATGGTTTAATTTAAAAATAAATAGACTTGAGAATTGGTGCAAGGAAATGTACGTTCCTAATTATAACGAGAAGTGTGATTCTCAGACAATATATCTTATGATAGGGTTTTATAAAATGTTTGACTTCACTGTTTAAAATGTATCTAACATATATGTATATTTTTATGTATATCTCTATTGGTCGACTTTTATGTATTAAACGTGGGTGTAAATATCCAGCATGACAGATCAAGATTCAAGAATGCATGCACCCATAATTTTTTTTCGTACTTACAAGTTTTCATACTTGGTGCTCCTTATAATTTCCACTATACTACTCCATAAATACGTGTTACATCTCAATTATTAACTTTTATCTCTATATATCATTTTATTAAAGAAAATGAAACTTGTTTTGGGTGGATTTTATAGATATAATTAAATAAGTAGAAAGAAATTAAATAAATATTTTGTCTAGGAAATCTTCTTCGGGCTGGAATTTTTTAAATATAATATAGTTCAATTTATTATTGAATCCAGCAATTAAGTATTCAGAATTTGTAGTTTTTATCTCGTCTTCAAAGAGTTCCAAATATTTTTTTTCTAGTTCGTTACATTGTTCTATATATTTGTAGTACGTGCTACTATCCCAAAAATTTATTTTCGTATAATAGAAAAAATTACTTAAAATACATCAATACTAGCGTAAGACAAATTCATCTCGAAAATAGATAATCTAACTTTGTCTCAATTATTTTCATATGCCATTTTGTCCATGTTTTCAACTTTCTCAAATTACACACGTTCAATCCAGTTCAACTCCCTTGTCGCAAATTAGTGTTTTATCTAGTATTTTATTTTATCTATGCATGCCATGAATATAAACAAAATTTAAAATTTTATGCTGATCACACGAATTAATATATGGGCCGTGCATATATACAACTAAAAACAAAATAATATACTCCATTCTATAATAAAAAGCTGAATGCATCCATATTTCTCCCAACAATTAATTACATGGTCCATTAACAGAATGAATATATATCTATATATATATATATATATATATATGTGGGGATAATTGCATCAAAAAACCCCAGTGTTATTTCAAAAATACTAAAAAAAACCCTGTGTTAACAAAATAGACTAATCACCCCCATGTGTTCCAAAAAAGTGTGCAAAAAAGCCAAATTTTGTTAAAATGATAGAAGAAAATATGTGTTTTTAGGTGAATTAACACTATCTACCTTTTATAAAGTATGAGGAGTATATAAATGACAAATAAGCATGTCAATAAAGGTGAAAAACGTGACAAATGCTGGGGGGGGTGATTAGCCTATTTCGTTAATACAGGGGTTTTTTTAGCATTTTTGAAATAACACAAGAGGGTTTTATGCAATTACCCCATATATATATACACACTAGGGAAAATTGCATTTTTAGTCCCACAAAACAGCTTGGTGCGCACTATTGGTCCTAAACTTTACGGGATTTGCACATTGAATCTCACAGGATGAAAATTCATTGCACATTTAGTCCACAATGTTAATAAATTGACGAAAACCTTTAGCCACTTCTGAAAATTGCATAAAACCTCCTGAAATCATGTAAAACTTGCAAACCCACCCGCATATGGTTTTAAACATATTTTTTCCTGTTCCAAATTTTTTTTTCGTTTTCTTTCTTCTTTTTCCCCTTTATGTAAAAATGTATAAACCCTTATTTGTTTCCTAATTATGTTTTTTGATTTTACTGAGTTTTTTTTCTATATTTTCATTTTTTTTTAATTTTCTCTTATTTGGTTTATAATTTTTTTATTTATTTTTCTATAAATTTTATGTCATTATGCTTACGATGTTTTCTGATTTTCTTTCACATTTCTTACTTTTCAGAGTTTTATAATTTCTTTATTTTTTTAATTTTTTTGTTTTCTGATTTTCTTCCGCTTTTCTTATATTTCAGAGTTTTATAATTTCTCTATTTTTCTAGATTTTTTTTCTAATATTTCTTATTTTGATTGAGATTTTCAAATTGATTTTTCTATAAAATTATGATTTTTTCATATATTTATTCAGATTTTTTATTTTATTTTTCAGGAATTATGAGTTTCTCTTCTTTTATAAATTTTTTTAGAAATATCTAAAAACTAAAAAAACTCGGATTTTTTTGTTTAGAAAAATAAAAGAAGACCCTAAACAAACTAAAATTCAAAAAATAATCAAAAGAAATTATGAAAAAAATCATAAACAAAATAAGAAAAAAAAATCAATAAAGTAAGAAAATTTAGAAAAAGAAAAATAGAAAAAAAAATTAGGAACATAAAAAATGCAACCAGAAAACAAATCAAGAAAATAGATTAACAAAAATTAGAAGAACCAAAAAAGCTAAGAAATGTATGAAAAAAATGAAAACAAATCTGAAAATAAAAAATAAGAAAAACCCAGCAAAAATCAAAGAAAATACATCAGAAAGGGGGAGTGTGGCAACCCTATGCGGAGAAGTGATCTAGGGAAACAAGTGGTGGCGACACAGTAGAGACGCGACGGTGGCATCTCGATTTGGGTTGGGGACGCGATGGTTTGTTTGATTTGAGGTGGAGAAACTTGGGCGGAATTTCAAGATGATTGTGTTGGGTACGATAGAAATTGTGTATGCGACATGTGTTGGTGGTAGGGCGAGATGGCAGCAACAGAGCAATGTAGGGGCGGGGGGTCGCAGATAGGTGTGGTTAGGCAGGGAGTCAGTTCAAGCCTATGGGAAGAAGAGAGAAAAGAGGAAAGAAAAAAGAACGGGAAAAAATATATTTAAAAACGGGGGGGGGGGGGGGGGTCTTATGCAAGTTTAGTAACAGTTTTCGTCAATTTCTAACGGGTGGGACTAAATGTGCAACGAAATTTCATGTTGTGGGACTCAATGTGCAAATCCCGTCAAGTTTGGAACCAATAGTGTATACCTAACAGTTTTGTGGGACTAAAAGTGTAATTTTCCCAATATACTATATAATATTAGTAGTTCTTAATAAACGTAGTATTGTTTTATTTTTTTTAATGATTTATAAAGAAAACATTTTATCATGGTTGACTACTTCTAATGATTGATTAGGTTCTTTTAATACGATGTAATTATAAATTGATTAATTCATTCTTATCTTAAGAATGTCTAATAATCATTGTTCTGTACCAGGATCACGTCACAAATTCTGTATTTTAGGGTCTGTTACCTAAATATCTTAATTATTCTTATGTCGTGCCAAAGTCGCACGAAGCTTGGAGGGCTCTTATTTTTGGTACGAATTGAACATTCACAATTGTTGCTTAATTAAATAGTTGCTGACTTTTTTTTAATAACAAAATAGTCGCTGACTCGCTATATGTATAATGTTTTTCTGATTTACCTAACTGATTTTGTTAAGGTGTCACACTCATACCAAATTTGGTCTCACGGGTTACTGGACTGCAAAATTCATCCCATGAATTACAAAATGTTGCAAAATTCGTTATGTTAGTCAATCTTTTGACTGAAAACGAGCAAGTGCACCTCACTTTCCCTCAATTATTAATTTGACATATAAAAAAAATTAAAATTCAATATACAAAAATACAAATATTTATAAAAAAAATCAAAAAAAAAAAAATGAAGAAGACGACTAGCAAACACCCTTGCCCCACCGCCCCACACCGTAGAGCTCTTCTTCTTCACGTACTCCCATTCCCACCCCCAACCCCATAATCCACACAAGCAAACACCTTTGCACTACCGTCCCCACACCCCCAAGCAAAGTCGAAGAGATTTAGTGATTTCAGGTGCAATTTTAGAGTTTAGATGTGGTTCGATTTCAGGTCTTATAGATGGGTGGAGGTGCGATTGGTGGTCGACGGGATTGGGGGTGGGGGTTGCGATAACATTTTCTTTTTCTTTAATATGAAAAATTCTTTATCGTTGATCATTTTTAGATATCACAGTTTAAATCCACGGTCACAATTGACATAGTCAACTAGCGCGTGTGTGACATCGCTTTTCTCCGTCCATTTTTTTTGATAGTCGGGATCAATTTTGCAACTTTTTGAACTAGTTTTGCAATCCTATAAATCTCGGGATCAAATTTGCAATGACCCATATTCTATGAGACTAAAACTGCAATTCTCCCTAAATATCTTAATGTCATTTTCGGCCAAGTATTCTCTAAAATTGGAAAGCTTGTTATATTTTGGCAAACAGCATTGAGATGTGTGACTTAAGGTTCTGACTTTTGTGTTGTTGATGTTAGAGATGGTAGCATCAGAGCATGAAGAATAAACAAGAAACAATAAATTTAAGCCTAAATATGAAGATGAAAAACACGAAGATGTAACGTGGTTCGGCATAACTTGCTTACATCCACGAGCCAACCTAGATTATATCTTTATTTCTCAATAAGTACATCAATGAATTACAGGTAGAGTTCTCATATTTATACTAGTGGAGAAGACCAAAGCCCTAACAAATTAGGAAAAACAACCCTAAACAACTAGGAAATAATTCCTAACACAATAGGAAACATTTCAATCAAATTAGGACTCAAGACATGCCAAAAAACCGCTCAAAACGCGAAAAACCCGTCAAAAACGCGTACTGAAAAAAATTGTCCGCACCCGTGGCGCCGTGGCCCCAAATTTGGCGCCGTGGCGCCACACCTCCAGTGGCTAATTTTTGCCTTGGCTCCACGGCGCCACTTGGCCAAAAACTTGACCCTGATTTTTCAGCCTATTGACTTCTTTCGCGACCCCGGTCAACCCCGACCCTTCTTGGCTCTATTTTGACTCCTCTTCTTGACCCTATTTTGATCCGACTCCACCAATCCCATCAGTTGATTAAACAAATCATTTTGAAAACATCTATATTCTAAATCATATTCTTTCTTATTTATACTATTATTAAAAAGAGAAAATTAAGTCTAACAGCAAGTCCGTAACCACATTGGTCTGCCAATATTTTGGTATATATAACATCTTTTACCCTTTAAAACTTTGACAATTGTGAATGATAATTTTTTCTTTTCTCTTCTTCACTTTGTTTTTTTTTTCTCTCTATCTTTTTTCTCTCACACTTTTTCTTCTTAATTTTCTCCAAATATTTTTTTATCTATCTCTTATTTGTTTTTTCCTCTTTTTCTCTTTCATTAATTTTCAACTACTTAAAATGATTGACATAAAATCATGTCCAATATTTATGCTTGCATAATTTCAAGCAACATATACGATATGGAAAAAATATTATATTACAAAATAATATATTTATGATTCATAAATAATTAAAAATATGCATCGAGTGTACCACTGCGACCAATTCAAATAAAGAGAAGAGTTTATATTAGTACTTCAGAACTGCACGTAATGATATAAACATTTTATTTATTTATTTTCTTAAACTTTTGGCAATATTACCCATGAATTAATAAAAGAATATTGTTGTTTTTTCTTATACAGATACACTTCAAATTATGGCAAACACTTCAGTTGTGGTAAAATGTAGAATAAAGAGTATGTTCTCCTTTTATTGTAATTAAGACTCTTTTACTTTTCTTTTAGTTTCTTAATATCGTAATTAATTCTATATATTAAGTCGTATGGTTTCTTGACCACTTCTCTCATATATTTTACAATAAATTAAATTGTAATAATGTAACAAAAGAGAAGGTGGGGAGTTGCTTCCGCATTCTATGAGATACTAATTAAAATCAGTGACAAAAAGGTATTAAATAAATTTCAGAATTTAATCAGACATGCAACCTGTGTGATATCAATGGAAGTGGTCATTTTCTCCGTTATATTTCACATATATAAGCTTAGAATTAAAATTTCGTGAAAAAAAATACAGAGGGAAGACAAAAGATTATATATTATATATATATGCTAGGATTTAGGGTTCATAACATAAATAAAAAGATGATACTACCTCCGTCCCAAAAAGGATGTCTATTATTTCACTTTTGTCTGTCCCAAAATGTTTGTTCCTTACTATAAAAGTAGGTATTTATAGTTTAATCTGACTAAATTACCCTCCATTATAACTAAAAAATATATCATTAATTCATTTTTACTTTAAACTTGCAATCATATTTAAGGAAAGAAAGTTTCATACATGGATAGTAGACAAGAGTTATAAATTAAATTAACATCACGTCATGTTTTATAAGGTAATGTTATTAGTTGTTTTTTGTTTTATGAAAGGGGTATTTTTAATTTGAGAAACAATGAACTTTTGTTAAATCCTAACAAAAGTCAAAGGGGACATCATTTGGAACGGAGGGAGTATTTATTCCGCACTATTTATTACATAATATTTATACCATAATCTTTTTCATTATTTATGAGTAATCTTGTCAAATGTTTATGATAACAGTTAAAGTGGAGTACTATTTTTATCATTTTATTGAGTGCTAAAAACTCCCTTTAAAAAATGATTTTATAAGTTTATTAAGTTAATGATACCTATAATCCAACTTCATTTTTCTCCATCTTATCTTTAAACTGACTCCAACAGCATCCTAATTGCAGATCTTCTTTGACATTCTTTTTTTTACTATTTTATTTAAAATTTGTGTGCATAGTATAGAAAATAATGATATATATATATATATATATGAACATTTATCACTATTCTTTTTTGAAATTAGGGTTAAGTCCGCTCCTTCATGCCTCAACTTCTTAATTTGAGATAATCATGACTAATTTGTTTGCGGATATGCCAACTTTATGCTTTTACGACCAAACAAATTTTGAGTTAGAATTTTGTTTATTATTTTTAGTCTTGTCGTTTTAAGGATTCAATGATTGGTATAGAAAGAGAGCAATTTTGAGTTCACATGTATGTTTGTTTGTTCTTATTGTTTTTTTTAATTCGGCCCTCGTGAGTCATGATGTGTTTATATTTTTAGTTAGGTGGTCAAGTACATTGCAATTTCCTAATACCATAGATTAGTTATGATTTATTAAAATCTAAATTTATGCTTTGTAAATGTTGGTATAATTGATGTGTGTATTGATATATGTATATACACCAGGGTTTTTTATCAGATTAACCCATTTTTGGGTCAAACTTGTCAAAATGACCGATTTTATGTACCATTTATCAATCTAACCTGAAGGCGCTATTTCTTCAATTTTCATTTTTCTAGAAATTAAATTGAATGGCGCCTTCAATTTATATATTTTTTATTATTTTTTTTAAGGCGCCATTTCACTTCAAATTGGATATTTTAAAAAAAAAAAAACTATACACTGTAGCAGTCAACAGAAACAGACTGCTACAGTGGTGAAGAAATGGCGCCTTCATTTTTTATTATTATTATTTAATATTGTTTTTAGTATTGGTTGAATTTATATGAGGATTTAGGTAAAAAAAATCTTTTTCCTTAGTTAGGGCTCATTTTCTCTACATTTTTGGACTTTGACATGAACACATAAATTATAGATTGACTCGCAAAGTTTCTAACGGTGCAAGAATTGGTTTATTTTGATACCCAAGTGAAGAAATATGACATGTTAAAAAGGAGACATTAGAGTAATTTTTTTGCACAAAAATTTTTTTTCCTCAGTTCGGGATGATTTTTCGACGTTTTCTGCATATTTTCGGGCTTTGACTTGAACACATAAATTATAGATTGATTCACAAAGTTTCTAACAATGTGAGAATTAGTTTATTTTGATACCCGGGTGAAGAAATATGACATGTTAAAAAAGAGACATTCGAGCAATTTATTAACTAAAAAAATATGTTTTTCCTCAGTTCAGGATTATTTTCGACATTTTCTGTGCATTTTCACGCTTCGAATTAAACACAAATTATAGATTGACTCATAAAGTTTCTAACGGTGCAATGATTGATTGTGACGACAATTGAGTGAAGAAATACGACAAAGTAAAAAAGACACATTTGAGTAGTTTTTTTGCAAATAAAAAAAAATCTTTTACTTAATAAGTCAAAAATACATTAAATTTATTCATCCTCATCCGACATGTAATAGTCCGACTTATACGAAGAATGAGTCAAAACATTACAAATTTCACGACGTGTAAGTCTTTGGCCTCTTGCAAACGCAAGTTCTTTTGCTAATTCAAGCATGTGGTTTGTTTTCTTGTCACTATTAAACATGTAAAATCATTTCGTGTGACAAAGCAAAAAATCTTGTCACTAGAAATTTACTATTAGTGGCAACTTTTATATTGTCACTTGACATTTTGTCATTAATGTATTATTTCTTTGTAGTAGCTGTTTCTTGGGGAAAATTTCATTTTTGGTATACTAAAGGACCATGTACATTTGTTCATAAAAAAAAAGTGTCACATTGGCAATTTTGATATATTTCGGCGAGAAATTTGGCAATTTGAGTACGAAATCAAAAAAATATTTAAAAAAAAAGAAAGAAAATGAAATATTTTTTTTGAAAAATTAGTAAAAATCATAAGTTTAATTTAAATTTTATGCATATAATATGATTATTTTTAAATTTAATTTTTTTTAATTTTTTATATTATTTATAGATATATTAATTATACAATTTCTTTATTAAAAATAAAAGAAAAAATAACTTAGGTAAAAAATGAATTAAAATGTTCAAGAAGTGAAACAAATTAAACAAAAATAATTGAAAGTATATGAGTTAAAATTCCCAAACTAAAAGTCAATTTTCTCCTTTCATGCAAAAATTCCCAAATTGAAAATTAATTTTCCTGCCAAATGAAAAAACCCCAAATTCAAATCAATTTTCCCACCAAATGATATTTTCCAACCAATTTTGAATTTTCCGATGAAATTTGTACTCAAATTGCTAAATTAGTGTACCGAAATAATTGCCAATGTGACTTTTTTATACGCACGAAAAAAACGTACATGGTCCTTTAATGTTATCAAAACTGCAATTTTCCCCCGTCGCTTGTATACAGTTTGGACCTAACAAAAATATTCATATTTTTAGCTATGTTTTCCTGATACCATGAGGAGGAGTATGAGGAGGTGATGGAGAAGGGAGAAAAGAATGAGAGTTGGAGTGGTGGCCATGGGGTTTTGATTTCTTTTGTTTTCAATGTTGTTTAAGCTTTAAAGTTTTGTTTGTGTGGTGAATGGGAGTTTGGTTGCCCTTTAAATAGTATTGTTGAGAGAAGTGGGACAAACTAAATTATGTGATTATCCTTATGTTCGCAGTTAGAAGAGTTTTTCTTTTTCTAAATTTATTGTAATTATTATATCTTTTTTCCGGCGTGGGGGTTATTAAAGTATGAAAATGTCGACCTCAATTTTTAAAAGTGGGCGGTTTAATGTTAAAATAGTTAATTGAGTTCGCGAGAACTTGTGCAAAGAAATGTATGTTTCCTAACTATAACGAGAATATGATTTGGATTAATTTCTTTAAATGTTTGACTTTTCTATTTAATTTAAAATGTATCCAACAATTACTATGTATATTGATCTATTTTCATGTATTAAATGTGGGTGCAAATACCCAGCATGACAGATCAAGAATGCATGCCATGCACCCATAATGTTTTGTATTTACAAGTTTTCACCGAAAATTCTTTTGTCATTCTAATGGTCTAGTGCTCATTATTTCTACTATACTCCATAAATATGTGTTACATCCCATTTAATAGACTTTCATCTATCTTTATATATAATTTTCTCTTAATTACGAAAAAATGACAGTGGGTTTGGGTGGATTTTATAGAGATAAATATTTAGAAAAAAATCAAATAAATATTTATCCAGGAAATATAGTTCGGATAGGAAATTTTCAAATCTAATATAGCTCACTTTTTTATCAAAACTCTGTATTTAAGTATTTAAGAAATACATTTTGCAGTTTTTATCGGGATTTCAGAAAGAGCTCCAAACATATTCTTTTTCACTTCGTTGTTCTTTTATATTTATAGTGCTACCATGCATGTCAAGAACTTACTATCGTATCATGGGAAAAGATTTTTTGAAATATATCAACACCAGCATAAGAAAATTCTTGAAGACAAATAGTCTAATTCTTGTCTCGATTATTTTCATATAGGTCATTTTGTCCAAGTCTTCAACTTTCTAAAATTACACACATTCAATCCCGTTCGAATCTTTTGTTATAAATTGGTGTTTATTCTCATGTTTCATTTCACTTATGAATGAAATGACATGTGTATAAACAACATTTAAAAATATTAAGTTGACATGAATTATATATACACTTAATGTGCATGAATACAATAAGTACATTATGTACAATACGTCATTCTATAATAAAAAGGTGAAATCATCCAATCATATATATATCTCCCAACAACAAATTACATGGTCTATTTACAGAATGAATATACTATGTAACTAGTAGTATTAGTTTCATATTTTTTTTATGATTTATAAACAAAGCATCTTATCATGTTTGACAAATTAAGAACTAATGATTGATTAGGTTCTTTTAATACGATGCACTTCATTAATTGATTAATTCATTCTTATCTTAATTAAGAATGTCTGATAATCATGTTTCTGTACCGGGGACACATGACCACAATTTTTTGGTTTTAGGGTCTGTTACCTAAATATCTTAGTTATATATTTTTGTGCCAAAGTCGCACGAAGCTTGGATGGCTCATAAACATTAATATTTGTTGCTTAATTAGATAGTCTCTGACTCGCTATATATGTATATTATTTTTTCTATTTACCTAATCGATTTTGTTAAGGTGTCACGGTCATATATACCATGATTAATTAGTGGATATTTAATTAATTAATAATATTTCTTTTGTTTATGCAATGCTCCAGTTTAAATTTCCATTGCCATATACATTGACAGTTATATTCAGCACCATCAATTTTACTAATTCAGATAAATGTACGTAATTGGTCGAGATAAAAAAAAAATATCCATGGTGTTTGACATATTCGTTTAATATGATATACATTTGTGTGTAATATATATGAACTAATTAATATTTATTCTCTATTAAGAATGTTTGTTAATCATTGTTCTGTACTAGGTAACATCACAATTCTAATTAAGTATTCATCCAAAACTTTGAGAGCTTTGTTATATTTTGGCATAAGCATTGAGATGTGTGGGCTAAGGTTCTGAGTTTTGTATTGTTGCACACATCAATTTTTAAACATCTATCTTTTACGTCATATATTTTCTTATTAACCTGAGGGGTTGGCGTAGTGGCTTGTCCACCACTACACTCCTGAGTGGGGAGGGTGTTCGACTCCCGCCAGTGACAAATTCCCTCAGGCCAGCGACAGGCTCAGTACCGCCAAGTGAGATTAGTCTCATACCCAATGTGGTGTAGGGAAACCCGTGGGAAACAAATATATATATATATATATATATATATATATATTCTTATTTGACGTTAAAAGAGATTCTCTCACGTAATGATATAAACACTTTATTTAACCTATGACATCTTAAACAATTGAAAATATATATTACCCATGAATTAATAAAATAATATTATTGCATATTCTTATACATACAAATACACTTCAAATTATGGGAAACACTTCAATTGTGGTAAAATGTAGTAGAATAAAGGCAAGTATGTTCTTCCCCTTTTATTGTAAGACTTTTTACCTTTCTTTTATTTCCTTAATACCGTAATTAATATTCTATATTCTAATTAAGTTGTATGGTTTTGATGCGTGTCTAGCACATCGAAAATACTATTTATATTTACCTTGATATCTAATAATGGTGATAAACAAGAGTCGAATCCAAAAGAATATAGATCAATTGCCTATTCTTTTTTGAAATAAGCGTTAAGTCCACTCCTGCCTCGACTTTTTAATTGTTTAAGTATGTAACTAGATTAAAACTAATTTGTTTGCTGATATGGCATCAAGATCCCTTGATTCTTGGCGACCAACTTTATACTTATACCAAACAAATTCTGAGTTAGAATTTTGTTTATTATTTTTAGTTTTGTCGTTTTAAGGATTCAATGATTGGTATAGAAAGAGAGCAATTTTGAGTTCACATGCTTCAATGATGTGTTTATGTTTTTTAGTTAGATCGTCAAGTACATTGTAATTTTGTAACACCAATTAATTAATTATGATTTATTAAAGTCTACACATCTATGCTTGTAAATGTTGGTATGATGCGTGTGTGTGTTTATGCATATACCAACAATTGAACAATAGACTCCTGTTTCTTGTATATATTTTCGACCTAACAAAAATACTCATAATTTTAGGTTTGAAGTTCTTCAATACACATATTATATATATTTCATGTCATATTGTGCGTAATAATTTCAATAATAATTTCACATTTGGAATATCAAACATCTTATGTCTTTTTTCACTTGAGTTTCAATTCTTTAACTACTAAGCGATTCGGTAATTTATCCATTAATTGATGAATTAGATTTGCTTTCATTGTTTATAAGAATGTTCATGATCTAACTCTTTATAATTAGCTGCCAATTACTCCGTTTTAGCAAATCAATTTCTTTTATGATTAACGTTATATCATTTTCCTATATGTAAACAAAGATGATTTACAAGCGGTGGTGTTTCCAAGTTCCAACTAACGAAATGATGATCAAGTGAACATTAAAATAATTAACAAATCCACCAAATTAAGGATATTAAAGTTTGTGCATTAAAAATGAAAAAAAAATCATTTTTGGTCCCTCAATTACAATGCTCATTAAATGTAGCCCCTAAACTACTACATTTTCATCAATGTGGTCCATCCATCTAACTTTCATCAAATTAGTAATTGTTGGGGTTAATTGAAATGTTAGAAATTACATTTCGGCCCCCAAAAACAAAACTTTTGACACTTTCCATCGACAAAAAGAATATTTGACAAATTTCACCATTTAATTGTAATTTTATTGACAAATCACTTCACAATCCACTTCTCATCCATATCTATGGCTTTACTACAGTATTCAAAACAGTAACATGCAAAAAATAAGATGTTAAGAAGAAAGAAAAATATTTCGGTAATTATATTTATTTGGTGATCCACATTTCAAATTGTATATAGCATTTTGTTTTTTCACAAGTTAATATTTGTTAAAAAGATGGCCATCACACAGTTATTGCAAAATAGAGTTATCCACATCTAATTGAGATAACTGCTGCTAAATCGAGACAAGAAAAAAAATTGTTGATAAGAATTTTTGTTAATCTATTGCACGATTAGTAACTACATCTTCGTGTCCAAATCCACATAATATCATGTTTGTTTCTAGAGCCTCTGCAAACAAATAACTTATCTCCAACTTTTTACCCTCTTTTTCCAAATCATGAGTGTAGCAACAAAACTAGAGATTAACAAATTTGTCTCCACTCTCTCTCTCTCTCTGAAATCGTTCTTTGGATTCATATGTATTCTCTTAATCCTTTCTACTTTTTTAGTTATTCTTCTTTCTTCTATCTTTGATGATTTTTCATATACATATATATATATAGGAAAAATTTCAATTTTCGTCCCTTCACTTATACACCTATTTCAGTTTTAGTCCCCCAGATTTCGCACACTCATCTAATTGACCCCTAAGTTATTTCAATTTCATCAATTTCGGCCCCTCCGTCAACTCCTCCTTCCAATAGTTAACGGAGGGTCAATTTTCCCTCCAAACTCAAGATTTTGGCGCAAAAAACTCGAATTTTAGACTCTTTTTCTATAATATTAGATTTTACCCCCCAAAAATCTCATCTTCTCCAATACAAGAGCATCATAAACAGAAAAAATGAGCTGCTCATCATCTTCAACCTCAAATTCTCGTCTTTTTTTCAGTAATTCATGAGCTCATTATTCTTCATTCTTCTGGTTTTTATAGCATTTCAATTCATTGCTATGTCAAAATTTATGGTTTGGTGTATGACTGATTTAGTAGATGTGAGATAGTGGTTGGTTGAATTTAAATATCTATAATGTGCTAATTAATGTGATGCTTGATACATTTAGCTCATGAAGTACTTGATTGAGAGTAAAAGAGTGAATCATGGTAATGCGTTGTGTTTATCTCCTGTATTTTTTGATAACATACTTATTTAGTGTTCCTATGTTATTTATATTTAGAAGTTGAAGCTGAAGCCGAAGAATGACCACCTAAATATTGCAAGCCCAATGCAATATTTAGGTGGGATTTTTTGGAGATAAGAGAATTTTTTTGCATATAAGTTGCAGAATTTCACTAAAACTGATTGATACAATACAGAATTATAGAATTCACCTTGTGTTGTTGGTTACTATGTTATCAGAACTTGTTACGCAATTAATGTGATTTTTGTTCAACGCACCAGGGTACTTGTGGGTTACATGCTTTTTTTACAAAGTTTCCATGGCATATAAGTTTGCCCTTTCACTTTTCAAGTAGGAGTGAGTTCAGAGAATCAATTGCTAATTGACCTTTTTCATTTTATTCTCATTAACTGTGTTTAGAGTGCTCTTGTGTTGGAGAAGATGGTATTTTTTTGGGTAAAATCTGATATTAAAGAAAAAGAAGCTGAAAAATCGAGTTTTTGGAGCTAAAATTAAGAATTTTTGAGGGAAAATTGGCCCTCCGTTAACTATTGGACGGAGGAGTTGATGGAAGGACCAAAATTGATAAAATCGAGATAACTTAGTGGTTAATTAAATGAGTGCAAAATTTGGGAAACCGAAACCGAAATTGGTGTATAAGTGAGGGATGAAAATTGAAATTTTCCATATATATATATTGCAAAGTCTTTTTACATTGACAAAATGTATTTTGGGAAGTGTATATAATCAACATTACCATTAAAAAGAGACAAGAAATCATCAAGAGTAATGGTGAATTTCTAGTTCTAGCTACAACTTTTAAAAATTATGATAAAAGGGTGAAATTTGTTAGTTATTCTCTTTTAAGGTGGAAATTATCAAAATTTATGCTTTTGGGGTGCAAAATATAATTTTTGACATTTTAATTAACCCCAACAGTAACCAATTTGATGGAAAATTAGACGGGGACCACATTTGATGAAAATAAAGTAGTTTAGGGACTACATTTGATGAGCGATGTAAGTTGGGGACCAACATCGAATTTGGCGTATAATTAGGGGACCAAAAATGAAGTTTTTCCTTACAAAAATACTAAACAAATTACACTAACATCGGTATAATTGAAAATGGATCAAAAAAATAAAAGATCATGAAACAATGCTGCCAAATCCAACCATGTACAACTGCGTAGTTCACTATAACAATCATCGATTACCTCAAACTATTTATATAATGTTTTGTTTTAGGCCTTAGCAACAAACTACTTATATAATGTTTGAAATATGTATACATATATATAGGTCATATAATTTTTGGTATATATATCCACTGCTAATTAAGAGAATTTTCAAATTAGATACTTCTTCGAAAAATTATATTGACCTATACGAAATGTGCAACACTTCTCTGTTATAGTATCTGATAGGATAGAATATATTTATAATTCTTTTATCATAAATAAAATAACTATGTAACTATCCTTATTAATTTGTTCATGAATATTAACTATAACTGTTTCCATGCAGCAGGAGATAAATACTAATTAAAAGTATTACAGAGATGTAATCTCTCTGCTTGAATACATTGAAACATAATTACAAAGAAACTCCAATCTTTTACATCAGAATCCGAGAAATAAAAATATTTTACAGTTCCAAATACATTTGGGATAGAATGTTTTCTAGATCAAGTACCGTACTACTTTATTTGGACCCAAATGCCTGTGCTCGGGACCTCTCGATAAACCACAAACAGAAGATAGTATCCAGGTGGGGCAAGAATATTCGAACCCGGTGTCACGACCCGAACTTGATAATTCGAATTCCCAAGTGATGTCACATTAGCACTAGTCCCACGGTCATTTGTAAGAACTAGCAACCTTTGATTCATCGAAAAAGAATGTGTAGTAAATGGAGGTGAGACCATTGTCACGGTGATAAGATCTCTATTTATTCTTCCTTCGGCAATGAAATTAATGGAAAGTTGTTGCCCATGCCCGATCAGAGATTGTGAAGTGGGTGAAATGATTCTGGGACGTACACGTGTCAGTCTTGCATCTAAATAGTCTGGTGAATATGTTTCCATTGTCAAATCCGTGGGAAAAAGCACTCCTGTGAAATTGTAATAAGCATGAGGATTGCTACCACTGACAAGAATTCGACCATCACGGAGCAAAATCGCAGTCGAGTGGTACATTCGAGGTATAGAAGTTGAGTTTTGGACTTCGAATCGTAATTCAACTGGGTTATTGGGTCGGTAAATGACAGGTGTTAGAACTGGATTACGACCCAAATCCCATCCGGCCGTACCCGCGGAAGCTTGTTAGAAATCAGAGAGCATATTTGAGAAGAGAGAATGGAATACGAACTTCTCTGTGTGAATTGCAAAAATGAATTTCTTAGATCTGAATTACACTGTTCATGGCTATTTATAGCCTTGCTAATTACCGAAAAGGAAAGTCTACTTAGCTTACTAATTAAGCTAACAAAATATCTAATCTAACAGATTTAATAACAAAATATCTAATCTAACAGATTTAATAACCAACTCTTGTAATTACTAAAATGACCCTAATGCAACTAATACAATTTTAATATCCTCCCTCAAGTTGGAATTTGCAAAACATTGCAAATGCCCAACTTGCTAAGAAAATAATCCATTTGAGCTTTACTGAGTGACTTTGTAAATAGATCAGCCAGTTGCATCTTGGTGGAAATGTAGCTTGGATTTATCATGCCTTCTTGCAACTTCTCTCTTACTAAATGGCAGTCAAGCTCTATATGTTTTGTTCTTTCATGATACACCGGGTTAGAAGCTATATGGAGAGCAGCTTGACTGTCACAAGCTAAAGGCACTGGTGTCAAGTCATTCACTTGTAATTCCTTCAACAGATTAATGAGCCAAGTGAGTTCACAGCAAACTGCAGCCATTGATCTATACTCTGATTCTGCAGAAGACCTAGAGACTGTATTTTGTTTCTTTGTTTTCCAAGAAACGAGAGCATTACCAAGCTTTATGCAATATCCAGTGACAGATCTTCTTGTCATTGGACAAGAAGCCCAATCAGCATCACAGTATGCTGCTAATTTCAGATTCTGATGTGCTGGAAACATTAAACCTTGACCAATGGTTCCTTTCACATATTTGAGAACTTTGTGAGCCATGTGCAAGTGTGGTGTTCTTGGTTTTGCCATGAACTGACTGAGTATATGAACTGGATAAGCCAAGTCAGGCCTTGAAATGGTCAAGTAAATCAGTCTACCAACAAGCCTTCTATATACTGATGGGTCACTTAACTCCTCTCCATCAATATGTTTAATTTGTGATTTTGATCCATAGGAATTAGGCTTGGCTTTGATCCAGATAGACCAGCATCTGTAACAATATCCTGTGCATACTTCCTTTGGTTTAGATAAACTCCATCCTTAGTTCTGATAATTTCAAAACCTAGGAAATACTTTAGATCACCTAAATCCTTGATCTTGAATTTGTGATCTAAAAACAACTTCAACTCATCAATAATTTTCTGACTTGTTCCTGTCATGAGAACATCATCAACATACACAAGTAAAGCTGTAAAATCATCACCATCCTTTCTTGTGAATAAGGAGTGATCACAGTGTGATTGCTTAAAACCAGTGTCAATAAGTGTGGAGGAAAACTTGGCAAACCATTGTCTGGATGCTTGCTTTAATCCATACAATGATTTGACCAATCTGCAAACAGGTTTCTTATATCCTCCCTGAATGGCAAAACCAGGAGGAAGAGACATGTAGACTTCTTCAGAAAGTTCACCATGTAAAAATGCATTGTTAACATCAAGCTGAGACAAATACCAACCTTTTGAAGCAGCTAAAGCTAAAAGAGTCCTAACAGTGGTCATTTTGGCAACAGGAGCAAAGGTGTCATGATAATCTATTCCTTCAGTTTGTGTGTAACCTTTTGCAACTAACCGAGCTTTGTATCTCTCTACGGAGCCATCTGATTTGTACTTGACTCGGTACACCCATTTACAACCAACAGGCTGCTTCCCAACAGGCAATTCAGTAATGAACCAAGTCTGATTGTCTTCTAATGCTTTAATCTCTAATGCCATGGCTTCTCTCCATAAAGGATGTTTATAAGCTTCTGAGTAAGAGGAGGGTTCTGTGTGAAGTGTGGCATTTAGAGCAAAGGTTTGATATGGAGGAGGAGTGGAATGAAGTGAAATGTAATCAGAAATGGGATAAGAGCAAGTTGAGGGAGTAGAAATGGTTGACTGAGTGCAAATGTAGTCCTTTTGCCAGTGAGGAGGTAATTTAGCTCGAGTAGAATGTCTAGTAGGAAGGGGGGAAGGAGAATTAGGATGTGATACAGGAGTTGAAGAAGAAGAAGAAGAAGAAGAAGAAGAAGAGGGTATGTCAAGCTGAATGAAGAAATTTGGAGGGTTAGAAGCAGGAAGTGGAGGCTCAGTTTCAAATTCAATGTCATCATTTGGAAAGGGAAGAACAGAAGGAGAAGATGAATTAGGATGAGCAAAGGGAAAGATATGCTCAAAGAAGTGAACATCTCTACTGATGATAATTTTGTGATTGTCAAGGTTATACAATTTATAACCTTTTTGGCCATAAGGATACCCTAGAAAAACACATTTAAGTGCTCTAGGTGCAAATTTATCTGAATTAGGGGCAGTAATGGTGGCAAAACATAAGCATCCAAAAATTTTGAGGTGGTTATATGAGGGAGGAGTGTTATAGAGTAACTCATATGGAGATTTATTTTTGAGAACAGGAGAGGGTAATCTGTTAATTATGTATGTAGCGGTGAGAATGCAATCCCCCCAGAAATGGATAGGTAAGGATGCATGGAACCTTAGAGCTCTAGCAATGTCAAGTACATGTCTGTGCTTTCTTTCAACAATACCATTTTGTTGAGGTGTGTAAGGACAACTACTTTGATGAATTACACCATGTTTCAAGAAGAAGGTTTTTAGAGTGTGATTGAAGAATTCTGAACCATTGTCAGATCTGACTTGTTTAATGGTTTTATGAAACTGATTGAGAATCAAGGAGAAAAAGTTTTGGAGAAGACAAGGTACTTCACTTTTGTGAGTCATAAGGTAACACCAAGTGTTTCTGGTAAAATCATCTACTATGGTGAGGAAGTATTTGAAACCATTGTGAGTGGGTGATTTATATGGTCCCCAAACATCACAATGCACAAGATCAAATGATTCACAAGTAAAATGATCATGCTTATGAAAAGGTAATCTGGATTGCTTTGCAATAGGACAAATGTTACAATCCAAGGGTTTTATATGATTCAAATCAGAAATACAATCAGCAAGACATTTGAGCTTATCTAAGGAGGTGTGGCCTAATCTATGGTGCCACACCTCAGTTTTATTCAGGGATATAGAAGAAGTGGAATTACAAACAACAGAAAGAGGATCAAAACAGTACAAGCCCCCAACTTGCTTACCAATGGCCATTGGTATCTTCAGCATAGGGCCCTGCATTATGCAAGAAGTTGGAGTGAAATTCAAGCTACAATGAGAGTCATTGGATAGCTTGCTAACAGAAAGCAAATTGTGATGAAAAGAAGGAACAAACAAGACATTTTGAAGTATAATGGAAGGTGTGAGAGTCACTTGGCCAGTGTGAGTGACAGGAACAATTGATCCATCAGGTAAATGGACATATTTTGGAATTGTGAGAGACTTTGGGGATTCAAGTAAGGAAATGGATTTAGTGATGTGATCTGTTGCACCACTATCTAATATCCAAGTGTTAGATGTATGTTTGACAGATAGACAATAACTGATACCTGCCAAATGGAAAGATGAATCAGATGCTTGGTTTGATGGCTTGTTTAGGAGACTTAGAAGTTGTGCTATTTGGTCAGAAGTGAGTTGAGGAGAGCCAACAGCATTGTTGATTTGAGCTGAAGAAGATGGATCAGTGTTGGCATGGTTACTGGCATGGCTGGTGAGATTAAGACCATTTGTTGTAACTTGCTGAGCCATATGAGCACTGAATCCAGGGTTATTATTTCTCTGAAATGCAGTACCATTTCCTTTTCCTTTAGGCTTGTAGTTTGCAGGGAAGCCATGCAACTTAAAGCATTTCTCTTGTATGTGACCAGTCCTATGACAAAATTGGCAGTATAGGTCCTTCTTATCTGGCTGATTACTTTGATTCCAGGTCCTTTGGACTTGAGAGTTAGAATTCCATTGCTTAGACTGGTTACTACCTTTTCCACTCATCAATACAGTGCTACTTTCATCATTGTACCCAAAGTTTGACATATCCATTTGTCTTTCCTCTTGCTGAATCATGGAATAGGCATCTTCAACACTAGGCAAGGGTTTCATGAGTAAGATTTGGCCTCTCACTGGCTTAAAACAGTTATTTAAACCCATCAAGAATTGCATTAACTTTTGTTCATCTTGCTGTGCTTCCCAAGCTTTTAACACAACACAATTCATATTACCTCTACATACAGGCATTTCAATCATAGCATTTAACTCATCCCACAACTGTTTCAGTTTGGTGTAGTAAGTTTCAATGCTCATATTTCCTTGAATACATGATGAGATTTGCATTCTTAAACCATAAATTCTTGAGCCTGTGTTGCTAGAAAACCTTCTATGTAAATTTGACCACATAGCAGCTGTTGTGTTACTATGTAAAATTGATTTCCCTATTTCTTTAGAAACTGAACCAATAAGCCATGAAATCACCATATTGTTTACCTGCTCCCACTGCGCAAGATTTGGATCGCCATCTGGAGGTTTCTGAATTCCTCCATTGACGAAACCTAGCTTGTTCTTGCAAGACAGAGCTATTTCCATTGATCTACGCCATGGAATGTAATTGGAAGCTCCTTCAAGACTCTGATTAACAAGAATCATTCCAGGTGTGTCTGAGTTTTGTAATTTCAGAGCTCCTGGAAAGATTGCGATTTGGTTTCCATTTGAATTCGCCATTTTCAATCGGAAGACTCAATTTGCAGCCAGAAATAGTTGAATTCAGGAACAAGAAATGAATTCTGAACTCAGAATTTGATTATTGGAGTGTGTGGATCTGAATCGCTCTTGATACCATGTTAGAAATCAGAGAGCATATTTGAGAAGAGAGAATGGAATACGAACTTCTCTGTGTGAATTGCAAAAATGAATTTCTTAGATCTGAATTACACTGTTCATGGCTATTTATAGCCTTGCTAATTACCGAAAAGGAAAGTCTACTTAGCTTACTAATTAAGCTAACAAAATATCTAATCTAACAGATTTAATAACAAAATATCTAATCTAACAGATTTAATAACCAACTCTTGTAATTACTAAAATGACCCTAATGCAACTAATACAATTTTAATAAAGCTCCATTAATGATTAACACATTACCATTTGGTAATAACACCATGTCGCCCATGACTCTAGCCAAAGGCATGGTCTCCATGGCCCACTGTGGATTTGGATCGGTTATTCGAATCCTCCCACAAGAATTAAGGGCACCAACAAAATTTCGATTATTTGCACTAGTAAAAGATCCTTTTAGTGCTCCACCACATACCATGACTTCAGCTGTAATATTAGCTCCTCCTCGCAAGTTTCTCAATGGAAGCAAAACTGCAGAACCTGAACTTGGATAACTCCTCGGGTCCCCACCCGGGATAGTAGGATAAGTCTTGACCACCACTCCGGTCACATAATCAAACAGGATAGCTCGATTGTTTGCAAAAATAAATAAATTCCCATCAATGTTCAAGAAGACAAACGGGTACAAATTGTTCTCGATTCTCGGATCATTAGTCTGCGAAAGGAACGGTAAATTGTATGATTGATCAGCACCAGCTCTTTTTGGGTAGAATTCGTAACTAAATTGCCCTCGTCCACCAATAATAATTTGCCTGCCGTCTGGCAAAATATGATTGGTGGCATACCATCTGTTCTGCAAAAGGACACTATCAAATTCTTGCCAGTCACAAGAATTATCATTGCATGGCTTATAAACCCTGACGTTACGATCACCATCGTTGAATCCACCGGTCTGCATTAGAGATCCATCGGGCATGGCGGCGCCAGAGGAGCACCAAACATCCGTGAACACGTTGAGAGGTCGGATGGAGTTTGTAGCGACGTCGTACTCAACTGAGTGAGCGGTACAGTCTATTTTGAGGGTTAGGTCATTGGGGTTGTTGCGACATTGGTTATTCGGGAGGGAAATATTAGAGGCACCAAAATCAGTACGGTCGAAGATGACTACACGATCAGTGTTGAGGAGCTGCATGTGCATGGCGGAGACGCCAATGTCTGAGAGAAGGAGGTTCCATTTACCGCCTCCAGGAGGGGCGAATATGAGAGTATTTTGCTGATACGGCAGGAGGAGGAGGAGTACGAGGAGGTGATGGAGAAGGGAGAAAAGAATGAGAGTTGGAGTGGAGGCCATGGGGTTTTGATTTCTTTTGTTCTCAATGTTGTGTTAAGACTTTGAAATGTTTGTTTTTGTGGTGAATGAGAGTTTGGTTGCCCTTTAAATAGTTTTGCCGAGGGAGTATATAGAACAAACTAAATGATGCGATATTATCCTTATGTTCTGAGTTGAAGGAGTTTTATTCTTTTAATTTTATTATAATTATTATATCCTTTATTTCTTGAGGGTTGTTGAACTATGAACATGTCAACCTCAATTTTTCAATAATACGTGGTTCAATTTAAAATTAAATAAATGGAGCTTGAGAACTGGTACAAAGAACTGGTATAAAGACAATTTTGATTCTGAGACAATATATCCGATGATAACATGATTTGAATTTTATAACAAAAGCTTGACTTTACTGTTTAAAATGTATGAATTATGTGTGTATATATGTCTATTGGTCGATTTTTATGTATAAGACGTGGGTGTAAATATCCAGGCATGACAGGTCAAGAATGCGTGCACCTATAATGTTTTCTCGTACTTGACTGCTCTCTTCGAAAATTTCTCTTGTCATTTTATTTGTTTAGTGCTCCTGTTTTTTCTTATACTGCATAAGTATATGTGTACATTGCATCAAATTTAATTCTCTATATGATTCTTTAAAAGAAAAATGAGAATGGCTTTGGATGAACTTTATAGAGATAAATGAGTTAGAAAGAAATCAAATAACTATTTGCCTGGAAATTCTAGCTCGAATTCGGTATTTCTAAATGCAAAGGCTCCGTATGGTTGTGTTTTCGGAAATGACTTCTGAAAAATTTTTTGAGGAATGTGTATTACAGAAATTCGTGTGAAAATATTGACTTTATTGTTTGTTTGGATGTACTTTTAGAATTTAATTGAAAGTAGTGTAGATGTGATTTAAAGTTGATTTTTATTAGGATTTGATATATGAAATGATTGAGTTGGTTATGAATGTGATGATGATGGGGAAAAGATATTAAAATAATATTTTTTTGAATAATATTATGAGTAGGTAATAAAGTAATATGTATATATGTGTGTATATATATACATATACATATACACACACATAATATAATATAGATTATACAAATAGAATAAGAAGACAAAAAAAAAAGAGGCAACTAGACAGTTCGGGGCATTCATGCATTGGGGTGGGGTGCGGGTATGGGTTTGGGGGGGGGGGGGGGGGGGGCCTTCATTTTTAGTTTTTTTCTTTTTTTCACCTTTAGATTTTTTCGTGTTTTCTTTTCACTTTAATATTTTAAAAGTTCAAGAAAATTGAATCTTAGTCGTCTATATTTATAATAATTAGTGTAATTATACGGTTCGCATTGGACACATAAAAATAGGATATGGTTCATATATACAATATTTCCAGGCGTGTATGTGCAATTGAGACTTGCAAAGTGGGTGGTTACATAATTCCAAAAGACATTGTTATATTGGTGAATACTTGGGCAATTCAATTAGACCCCAATAACTGGGACGATGCCATGAGCTTCAAACTCGAGAGGTTTCTCAACTCGAAAGTTGATTTCAAGGGGAATCATTTTGAATATATACCTTTTAGCTCTGGACAAAGAATATGCCCAGCTAAAACTTTCGCTATCACAAGCGTGGAATTGATTGTGGCTTCTCTAATCCATTATTTTGAATGGAGTCTCCCAAATGGAGTGGATCCGAGTAAACTCAACATAGGTGATAAGTATGAGACAATGTTGAAGAAAGAAAAACCCTTGTATTTAATCCAGAGACTGAGGTACAAAATATAGCATGTTGCTTGGTGTCGGGTATTACATTTTTCGTCTCATAATTTGCTTCATTTTAATTCTGGTCCCGGCACATTTAGTCCCATAACTTTCGAAATATTTCACATTTAGTCCCAAAAAAAATTTTGTTCAAGATTTAACGGTTAACTACGTTAGTCAACATTTGACCTTTTCGGGTTGGTGGGGGGAGGGACATTTTGTGCGTCAGTGACACGTGATATTGAACAGAAACAATATAATACTGAACATAATCCGTACGTAAGAGCATTCATGCAAGAATCTTTCCAATAAAAAAAAAAAAAGGTTTTGGCTTCCTTAAATGTTGGACGAAAATCTCGGTTGGAACTAAATGTAAGACACTTTGAAAATTTTCAAACTGCATGTGCGAAATCCGTAACGAATATGACCAACATTAAAATAGGGCAATACTATGGGACAAAAAATGCAATTTTCCCAAAATTTCATGTGTTTTATAGACAGTAAAGAATAAAAAAAGACATCCTCTCCCAATTTAAGGAAAAAATTGCTGGATTGTGAATCTTATGATATGTAATTGTTCGATGGTTAATGTAATAAATATATCTCTTCTTGAGAAAGTATACAAGCTTCTTATTTCTTTTTCGTTTGTTTTTTTTTTCTTTTGTGGATTAAGATTTTGTTTACTATTCAAATAGCAAACTTACTACATAGCAAGCTAGCTCGTCATTCATTAGGATTAGTAACAGTAGCACAATCAATTAACAACTATTACAATTAACTAACAACTACTATAAAAGTAGAGAAAGACACACACGTAGGTAGGAGTAGAACTCAGGATTTCTAATATCTTGGAGTTTCAAATTCGCTAGTAGAATTAGACTTTCATCGATATCAAATGATCTCCTCCAAATAATATATAATAGATAATAGAATAGATGGAAAATAGATTTCACATCTCTTAGACATATCTTCTTTCTATGCAATTTTTTGGCAACGCATTTGATGAAATTTGGCCTATCTAGAGAAATTGTAGGCAGCAGTATAATTATGAGAGAGACAATTGAACTTTTAATGAAAAAGTGAATAGTGAATTATATATTATACAAATTATATATTATTAAATGTTATTTAATAATAATAATTGGAATATTGAAAAATTGAATAGGTATTTTTATTATATAAAATATAGAAAGTAAGAGAATGAGTTGGATAGTGGGATAATGTAATTAATGACGTGAATAGATTGAAATGATGAAATGATTGGTTGTTGTATAGGGGAATGTGCAGTGTACTTAAAATTTGATCATTTTCTGTTGAATTTGGCTTGGATTGTGTATTTTTATTTTTTGGTGATCCAAAAAATGAAAATATTTTTAAAATTCCTAACCATACATAGTCGAAGTAACTCAATTCATTGAAACCCTGCATTCAAGAACTATGGTTCTGTTTGGATATGTTTCCAAACCTAATTTTGAGCCAAAAATATGTTACTTTTTTTGTCCAAAAAAACATAATGATTATTATTTAAAAATCTACAACCTAGGTATTGTACCCTACTTTTGCCTCTCCCCTCTCTTAACTTTCAATCATTTACTAATTATTAACAGATAAAAATTTCATGATTTAACTCTTATAGTAATTTTTTTTGTTTCCTCTGAAAACAAAACCAAACACTATCTCACACCAGCGTTACATTTCACTAACTAATATTGTATGTCTTGAAAGAAGATTAATTGGCATGCATCAACACCAGCGGAAAACAATTTCTTCTGAAAGACAAACAATATAATTCTCTTGTCTACATATCAAACAAGTCATTTTATCCGAGTTTTCAACTTTCCAAAATCACTCATGCCAAAAGATTTTCTTTAAAAAAATGAAAAGAAACAACGCACATCCATTTAGCTTTGAATCCTTTGTTGCATATTATCTTGTATTTTACTTCACTTAATATGCAAAGAAAAAATTCAAAATTATTAAATTGACACGGAGGATATATATATATATATATAGATATAGATATAGATATATATTCTGTATATATAGATACAATAGAATACAAAATGATGTACCATTTTAAATATGATACGCATCCTATTGTATTTCTCGCAACAAGAAATTGCATGACCCATGAACAGAATGAATATAATACTAATAATCCTTAATAAACATACAATTCGTTTCCTTTTTTTAAAAATGAGTTTCAAAGAAAGCATTTTATCATTTGACATATTGCTAATGATTGATTAGGTTCTTTCAATAAGCTAAAAAACAAAAAATTAGGTTCTTTTAATACGATGTAATTATTAATTGATTCATTCATTCTCATCTTAAGAATGTCAGATAATCATTGTTATGTACCAGGGTCACATCACAGTTCTAGGGATTAGGGGCTGTTACCTAAATATCTTAATTATTAATTTTGTTGTGCCAAAGTCGCACGAAGCTTGAGAGGGCTTTATTTTTGGCACAAACATTCACATTTGTTGCTTAATTCAATAGTCACTATCTGTACATTCTTTTTCTAATTTACCTAGTCAATGTGTTTAAAGTGTCACTCTCACACCATGATTAATGGATACTGGATAACATTTTTTTTGTTTGTTCAATGCTACAATTTAAATTATCAATACCATTTGTTGACATTTATAATAGACATCATCATTTAATTAATTTGGTTTCTTCATCCTCCTGATCGTCGTCTAGTAAGATTATTTATGTTGTCAAGCATATAAGAAAACAAATTTGCCTCTTTTACTTTTATCTTCCAGTAAGTTTCCGATACTGACACCATCATACGTAGTAGTTATAGCTATTATTTGTATCAGAAATCAATATATATATATATATATATATATATACACATATATATATATATATATTAAAAAAATTATGTATTAGAATTTAGATGTAGTTGAGACTTGAGACGTCATTGATGCGTGTGGGATTTACATCAATAATATTTATATATTATTATGCGAAAAATTGAGTATTAAAGCAATAAACTATAAGAAAAATATACAGTACTGTGACAAGATGCAAAAGTCCTTTTATTCATCATCAATCATGGATATTTATACAAGCTAGATGACTTCTATACAATTTTGGTAAGCTAATCGTGCTGATTTCCTTCTTGCATCTATTTATGGTAGTTGGAGCTATTTTTAGAAGCTTTTAGGTGTCCTGAAATCATGCTGAACCGCATCCTGTCAGGTCATATTTTAGGAAGGCCGAATCTTCCTGGTTTGGTAAGTATTTAACCGATATCCTTGAATGGATATTTGATTGGATGTTGATTGGATATTGTCTCTTGATTGATTATTTCCTTCTAAGGCTTTGACTTGGGCTTGAGGCCAAATATATAAGGAATTTGGGCCGAAAATATAATAATAATATAGGAAGAGTACAAAATATTTTTTGGGCTTAGCAGCTTAGCCCAATGGATAATATCGACCCACATCAATAGTCCCCTCAACTCTAAAGTTTGACTTGTCAAGTTGAAAGAGTTGTAAAAGAATTATGTACGGGAGCCAAGCTAATAGCTAAAAAATCCCTCCTGAATTCCTGCTGAATTTCCAGCTAAAAATGTTCCTAGATTTTCCCCTGGCCAGGATGCTAACAAGAGATTGACTTGTTTAGGAAGCCTCCATAATGTTTCTAGAAGAATTCCAAGAGAAAACCCTAATTATGACGTCATTTGATGGGCCTTGGACGCTTAGACTTCCCTAGGATGAGAAAATTGCAGCCTTCCGTCCTAGATTCCCGCGCCCTCATCATGGTAGTTACTTCCTGCCGCCAGAACTGCTCCTAAACCGACGCGGATGTGCGCCACGTGTATGGTTCCTGAGAGTTCGTGCCTAAAGAGGAAGTTTTCCTTTTTGTTTTCCTTAACTGCATTTTTTTAAAATTCAAAAAATCCCCTCTTTCCATTTTTCATTTGATCTTTATTACCTTATTTTCTCCTTCTTCTTCCTTAAAATCATTTGTCCACTTTTCTTTCCCTTATCTTCATCTTCCACTGACTGGACGGTTGTCACTCCGAGACCCACAATTTCTGCCTCCTTTCTGTTAGGTACTTATTTCTTTCCCCCCTCTTTTCTTTGTATATTTGTCTGTATCTCGTGTTGTTTCACAGAAGATAAGTAACAGTTCCTCCAGTTTGTGCCTTGCGAATTTTTTGTAAAAATGTCACATGTAACTCATCCTATCGCGATTTCTTCCAACAACAATGTCCAGATAATTCCTCCTGAAAACCTAGGAAATCCTCCTCCCCTTGTCGAAAACCCTGTGGGTAACCCAGAGGTGGTACACTAAATTTCGCAAATCTTTTGTCTCATCTCCACTCTGTGGAAACATCTTATAGTGCTAATCAACCAGGCGGAACCATTCATTTGGATTCCTTTTCCTCTACCCCTTCCAATAGTCCTCACATATCAGGTTTTTCCTCTCTTATGGCCCAACCCCTTGCGGAGAGACATCCTTCCGAAGAGAATCCTGAAATCCCTCCTGACATTCCTTTGGAAAATCTCGATCAACCTAATCCAGATGCGCTGGATGAAATGGCCGAAGAAACCCTGAGCGCCCAGGAAAAGGTTTTGCTCGCGGCTCCAGGGGCTTGCTTCTGGACGGTGTATGGGTCGCGTTTTACCCTTCATCAGGAGAATGTCATTAGGGCCACGTATGGTATTCCCCTTTCTCACCGTATCCAAGTTCCTCGTGCTACTGACAGGGCTCACCTTCCCCCTCCTGGTTTTCTAGCATTTTATGTCGTTCATCTTTGAGCCGGCCTACGCTTCCCGATTGACCCTCTATATGTTGTCATAGCCAAAAAATACAAAGTTCCTTTGAATCAACTTTCTCCAAATGCTATACGGGCCGTTGTTTCCTTCAACGTGTTGCTGCGTAGCCTGGGACATCGTCCTACCGCCAGGGACGGATCCAGGAATGAAACATCGGGGGGGCAGAATTACTACTAATTTTATTTTATTTTTTGCAGAACTTGTAAGTAAATATTCAATTTTGTTTTTAGTTTAATAGATAAGTAAAATACAATAATCACATGTAAAATTTTGACTTTTAATGAAAACATAAAGTAGTTGAAAATACAAGCAATTCTTGAAAAAGTCTATCGAAATTTTATACGGCGTTCTTTTATCATATATAATATTCATCTATAATAGACTACGTATCAAGTTGACTATGATTGAATAAGAAAATACATATAAAAATTTATACTAAAAAAATATAATGACTTTGTCCATTTTATTTCTAGATACAAGCAATTTGTTTTAAAAAAATATAAAGTTTTGCTCTTTACAAATCAAAGTATAATTAAGCAATTTAAGAAAATAACATTGAACCAAAGAAATAAAAGATACAACCGCAAAATTTCAATAATATTATAATGCTAATTTTTCAAAACAAACATAAAATAACAACTATTAAAACTAATGTAATCACTTTATGTTACCATGTCATGAATAAATTCAAAATAATTGAATGATGCCGGTAGACTTTTTTGACTTTAGATTTGTAGATGTATTTTTCTTCTAAAAAGTGCTTCTTATAGTTAAAAAAATTGTTAATTCTAATTTTAATCCTAACAAGTATATGAGAGAAATTTCAAAAAATGAATAGTGGAGTTGTTAACAATTTAACTACCTCTTTTCATTTTCTTACTTTTTTTTTCTTTTTCAAAGTAAGTATTTTTATAATTGAAAATAAATATCTAATTTAGAAGAAAATAAGACTTCTTTCTTAATTTTATAATTGTTTTTTTTTTAATTCAAGCCAAGTACTTTTTTAATTGAATAGTTAAAATAGATATCTAATATAAACAAATAAAAAGAAAAAGAACAAGGAGTTGAAATAGATTTGAACCCCAAACCCACACTCAAATGGGTTTGAACAAAACTAGGCTACAGTTTCTGTTTGAACAAAACTATGCACTTTTATTTTATATCTATCTTGGAGGGGCCATAGCATAAATATATATATACCCGATATAAAAAATTTGAAGTCTCGGGGGGGCGGGCCCCCCCCGGCCCCCCACTGGATCCGTCCCTGCCTACCGCAGAGCTGTTTTACTCCTATTTCTTATATCGTTCTTTAGGGAGTGACACAGGAGTATTTTATTTTACCCCCAGAAAAGAGGTTTCCTTCTTCTTCGCCTATCCTTCTTCCGAAAAAGACTGGAAGAAAAATTACTTCTTCATAGTTCCTCCTGAAGGAGCTTCCTGAGATTTTCCTCACGAACGTATAGAAAAACTAGGGAATCCGAACTTGTATCCCCTCTCTCGCCGACTTTCTTTTAATCAAAGGTTGTTACACTACCTAAATTGGGATGAGTATGATGTGGGGAAGTTAGTTGATCCCCGCTTGTTATATCAATTAGCTTTGAGCCCCATTGAGGTGGACATGAAAGGCGAGACCGTAGGTAGCCATTTTTGTTAATTGCATGTGCCTTTTTATTGCTACTTCTCCTCCTGCGTTTCTTATAAGGTAGTTTACTTGCTTATTTTAAGGGTTTGGACAGGATTTGAACCCATTGATTCATGTTGTGCTTCCCGACAAACTCCTTTTACCTATGCACAGAAAGAAATGGAATCCAAGAAATGAAAGCTTATACTGCATTCTTTCATGAATTAGACTAAGATATGTTTACGAAAAATTATATCTAAACATCAATAAAAACAAATCCTCAAAATAAAAAACATATCACATCAACCATAATCATTGCATGTTTTTCTCAAAAAAAACTCATTCAAATACACTTTTAACACCACATTTTTATTTCTAAAAACACTTTTTCTCACTTATATCATGAAAAAAATTCTACGAGATAAATATACCATTCAATTAAACCCTTAATTGTCTTGTGTCCTTTTAATTAGTTCTACACAAATTGAGTATAATTAAGTGATTTTTAATTAATATGATTTTTTTAGTTAATTTTAAATTAATATGTGAAACGAATAAAATGAAATTAATAGTGGTTGGGTTTCTGATATGCACGAAAAGCTCGTCGCTAACTATACAGTTTTACCAAACAAATCCTGCATTATATATCTTAATTATGCTAACATTAATTTTGTCCTTATGTTGATCCAATAATTTCAATTCATAGAGCCATTTTATTATTAATATATGTCGTCTTCTTTTTTTATTTAAAAGAAATACTAAAACTTAAGATAGAGAAATTGAATTATATAGAGCGAACAAAAATATTATTGACTAAAATCTAAAATCATAAACACTATACAGAAGAATCATTTTTTATGACGACAATTTCAACGATGACCATGTCATGGATTAAAACACTTATAGATAGAGCTTGTTACATATCAGATTGAGATGATTAATACACGTTTGAAAATTTTAGTATTTTATATTATTTTGTTTAATTTGACTTATGTATAGCTAAAAAATGGACCGAATTACATTCGCCTGCTAAGAGCTCGTTGGAGCTCGATTCATTAACAAACCATAAGCACTTTTTTTGGTTTGATAAATTTTAAGATGAAGTCGATTAAGAAAAAGTAAAAACTGAAAGAAAATATGTATAAAATAATTAAATTACTCGAATTCAACTCTTGTTTCATCTCGATTAATACTTAAACTAAACTCAAACATAAAATTTTAAATTTATTAATTCAGAAAAAATTGACAGTGTCTTGTACGGTTCCATTGAATTTGTTTACAACCCTGCGGTGGAGTATGATAGTATGATTGATTTAATATTGGGCTACCTCTATTTCCCATAATTTGCTACATCTATAATTTTCTGGTGAAATAAATAAGGTGACATTTTATTGAATTATTTGCGGACATTCAAATGGTGGACCTAAAGAAATGGTGGATCATCACACTCCCTCAGATAGTAGTTTCTTTATTGGGCCTTGAAAAGCATATGGGCCCAGTACCGTGGACAAATTATTGTGCTATTAAATAATAGGGAAAATTTACACACAGGCCCCTCACTCCCTAAAACATTTTCAAAAACTCCATTTACTTTTTAGAAATTATCAACACACCCCCTCAAGGGGTGTATTTATAAAGTTTACAGGGGTAAAATAATAAAAAAATTTAAATACACAAGTGATGTAATTATAAGAATATCTTAACATGAGACAGATTTTATGTAATTTCTAAAAAGGTGAGGAGGTTATTGATAATTATACAATAAGTGATGGGATTTGTGTGTAAGTCCCTATATAATCATACGTATAGCCCATATAAATGAGCCCATAGTGATTAAACAAACTGCTATTTAGTGAAAGAAAATTAGACGGAATGAATATATATTCAAGGGCATTAAGTCTTTTTGGTTTAATTAAGTTTTTGATTATATTAGTGAACAATTAAGAATTTGTAATATATATATATATATAAAAGATCACAACATTTCCCTATAAAGCTGCAAAATAGTTCTTGTGCAGAGTAAATTTGACTGAACTAAACTAATTACATGTTAAATGTGCTTATACTTATTTTTGATTGATCACTCCTTATATCACATCACAAGATAAGAATAATATTCTTGTCTTGTAAATTACTCGAGCTCAATCAAACTAAATTATGATTAGATTTGTTGACACTTAAAAATAATTGGGTTTTTTGAATTATAAAGCCCAAGTGGCCCAAATAGTGATAATTTCGAAAGATAGGAAAATTGGGATTGTAAGTAAAGAGGCAAGTCTATCAGATTCGAGCATCTACAAAATAAAAGCCCAATATATTTATGTCTGGACTCTCGAAAAAAATAACGGGCCAGATCGAATTAAAGGCTAAAGATCACAAATAAAAATTAGAACAAACCCGAAATTGGTAGCCGATTTAAAATTCGGACGCCAAATCGAGATAAATTTGAAAAAGGCGTTACAGCGGTTTCCTGAAAAAAGGGGACTTGGAAGTTACGAGCTTGAAAAGAAGAAGGGCATATATAAAGAGGAGGAGATCAAGGAAAAGAATGATATATCAAACAATCAAACAAATATTGTAATCTTTTTCATTAGTTTTAGCAATCTTAGGCGTAGTTAGACTTAGTTATAATTCTAGACTCTGTAGTTAGTAGTGTGAATTAGTGTGATAGCTTTGTATTCGACCACTCCCTTCTTGTATCCAGAGGGATTTATTGAAGAACTTATGAAGGTATATTTCTATTTAAGCTTTTAACTGTTGATTAATTGCTTGAATTTTAGTGTATCTTCTTTAGTTATTGTGAATTGCATAACGAAATCAATTAAAGTCTTAAACCACCATTAGCAAACATAAGCAGGGATTAAAAGATAATTCTAAGATGTGAATTATCAATGGACTTTGATCAATTGCTCGAAATCCTTCCCTAGTCAATTTGTATCTCAAAACAAGATTATCCACCATAAAGTTAGTACCTTCTCAATTGAGCACTTAGCCATCACCACACAACTAAAGATTTATTCTAAGTAATGGAGCTCCTCATAAAAGTGGAATTGATATTATCTAGTTTAATGTTTACTAATCAAATATATCAAAGAATATTTGGTGGTTAATTATATTCTTTAATTCCTTTATCGGTTGGGGTAAACAAAAGAGATAATCTCAAAAATCAACGGCCAACAATATCTTTCTTGGTGATTATAGTATGCCATTTTATTATATGAAGTAATTTTCATTGAATTTTTCAGCATTTGCTTGTCTGATAATATGGCCTATCCAACCAAAAAAGAATGTTATATAACTATATATGCGTAAATGTGGTGATTAACAATTTTTATATTGTAATTATTTAAGCCTGGAGTCAATGCAAATATATACATAAATGCATAAATATCAATATTTGATTTTTTTCGAATTTTTAAAAAATGAAAAATAAATTAAATGGGCAAGTGCCTCTATAGCATGGCTAACTGGCTAAGGTTATGTTGTTAATTAGACAACTAGGATGTTATTAAGAGTCATACATTTTTAAAATGCTTTTAAGATTCGATGGAGAATATTTTTATTGAAAAAACTCCAAATTACAACCCATATTAAGCGAAGTAAAATGAAATTTGACCAATTCAAGGTAAACTCAATAAAATAGTAACTAAATAATTAGCTTATTGTGTAAATTAATAAGCTCCTTGAACTGTCGAAAATTTGTTGTTTTGGTTTATTTAAAATAAAATGAAATTATAGGCAATTCAAGGCCTAATTTACACTTATTTACATTATCGTCATATAATTCAACTTAACTAGCTTAGTCACTTAAGTAAGAGATCTTATTCGAGCTTGTGTATGTTGAAAACGTCCACGGGAGAGATTTCCACGATTATCACAAGCACTTCAACTTTCCTAGGATATCCTCGCAACTTTTGAATATTTGGATTGAGCTTAAACTACTACCGCTATGTTTGGTTATGTTTTGGGATGGTATTTTCGTGAGAAATTTATGGGGACACGTACGTGTTTGATGAGATTGTGTTTGAATTTTATTTTGGGAGTTAGTTTTCGGGTGTGCTTTTTTGGTAAAATAATGTTTGGCTTTGTTTCTAGAGGGAACAAAAATTACTGTAGCAGTCAAATCATGAAACTTTTGTCGGTTAAAGAGGAGAGAGAAGAGAGAGAGCACATAGAGAGGAGTGTAGGGACAAAGTAGGTGTAAAAAGATGAAAAATAATTATTATGTATTTTTTTTACCAAAAAAGTAATGTATTTTTTACCAAATATTTTGTGAACCAAAAATGATTTGGTGAGAATTTTGGACCAAACATGGTATGAAAACATAACCAAACATTGCCTACATTTTTTATACGAAAGTTAAACTAAATTAGTTCAAAATTACTACCATAGATGGGTTCAGACTAGGGGTGTGCGGTCGGGTTCGGGCGGTCTTATGGAAAAAATTCAACCCAACCCGATAGATGCGGGTTGACAAAATATTAAACCGAAACCGCATAATTATCTTTTTAAACTGAGCGGTTTGGGTCGGTCGGGTTCAATATATTTTGCGGGCTGTTTGGCGGTTATCGAATTATAATTATGTTACCTTTTGTTTCAACTAGTAAATAAGAAACAAAATAATATACTTGTATATTTAATTAAAAAAAAACTGAATTGATGAGAAATACAAAAATAAGTGGTGTTATTAAATAAAACTCATATTTATCATAAATTGCTAACTCTAAAATATTAATAAAATCAAATTATTTTATAAGTTTATCATCAATCTCTCCCCCACCAAAAAAAGGGGATCCCCTTATACATCTACATCTTCGTTCAAATCAAATAAAAACAAATGTTATTGTTTGCTCAAATTAAAAATAAAGTGTTTTACATAAATATGAATAAAACTACTAATCTTATTAGAGTTTATATATATGCATATATAGTTTTAAGAGTTTAGGGTTAATCTTTAAATATATATATATATATATATATATATATATATTTTGGTACAAATATATATATATATATACATACACTTATAACATATACAATTAGCGGTCGGGTGGCGGGTTAGGCGGGTTACAATTATTAAACCCACCACCCGACCCGAAAGTGGCGGGTTGCAATTTTTTCAACCCACCACAATTTTTTAATAATTTCTAACCGACGGTTTTTGGGCAGTTCGGGTCGGTTTGAGCGGGTCAGGCGGGTTGTGCGGGTTTATGTACACCCCTAGTTCAGACACATGACTCTATAACTTTCACCATCTTGTAGAAAGTTATATATCAGAGCAATTGAACTACAACTTTAATGGTATCTATATTTTTTTTCTGTAGTACTAATGTTATTGATTGTTTCACATAATATGATTTAGAAACGAATTTTTTGTGCAGAGTTGAAACCAACCATAAAGTTTGTCCAAAAGTAACATAAATGTTTTCCTAATTCTCAATATCATTAACTTAATTATTGTCAAAAGCTTCATATAATTACGCGAAAAATTAATATAATTCTTTGTTGAAATGAAGTGATCGATTTTTTAAACGAAAATATACATAGCCAAAAGCTAATTCTTTACATTTGCAACAACATACAACAATTTATGAAACCTCATTGACCTGATAAAGTCATTTAATTTTCCATAAAAGAAAAAATAATGTGGATCCTAATTATTTAACTGATTTGAACCCAAATGCCCTCACTAGTAGGAACATCTTGATGAACCACAAAGATAAGATAATATCCTGATGGAGCAACCCTGCCCGAACCCGGTGTCACAACCCGAACTTGATATGTGGACCTCGCAACTACCGTCACACTCCCGCCACTAAGAATCAATAGCCTTTGGTTCATTAAGAAAGCATGTGTAGTAAATGTTGGTGGAACCATTGTTACCATGACTGAAGTTCCATTTAATCTACCCGGAGGAATGGTGAACCGGATAGCAAGTTGTTGCCCGTACCTAATTTTAGATTGCGAACCGGGAGATACGATACGGGGACGCAATTTCGCGAACTGTGAATCTAAATACGATGGAGAAAACGCTTCCAATGATAGATCTGTAGGAAAAAGCCTGGTGAAACTATAGGATATATGAGGATTGCTGCCAGCAACTACAATCCGACCATCACGAAGCAATATCGCGGTTGAGTGGTACATACGAGGCGTGAAGGTCGAGTTTTGCACCTCGAATCTCGATCCAATTGGATTTCCGGGGATATAAACGACTGGAGTTAGAACTGGGTTACGACCAAATTCCCATCCAGCTGTACCCGAACCCGCCCCATTAATAATCAAGACATTGCCATTTGGCAACAATAACATGTCCCCCATGACCCGACCCATGGGCATGGTCTCCATTACCCATTGAGGGTTGGAATCGGTTATTCGTATCCTCCCACACGTGTTTAATGACCCAACAAAAGTACCATTCCTCGCACTCGCAAAAGCTCCTCTTGGTGCACCCCCACACACCAAAACTTCAGCTATAATATTAGCTCCGGCTTGCAAATTCCTCAATGGCAGCAAAACGGCGGAACCCGAACTCGGATAGCACCTCGGATCCCCACCCGGGATCGTAGGGTAACTTCTCACCACTACCCGTCTCACATAATCGAACAATATAGCCCGATTATTCGCGAAAATAAATAAATTCCCATCCACATTTAGAAAAACAAACGGGTACAAATTATTCTCAATCGTCGGATCATTAGTTTGTGAAAGGAAAGGCAAACTATAAGCCCTATCAGCTCCAGAACTTTTCGGATAAAATTCATAATTGAATTGCCTACGACCACCAATAATAATTTGCCTCCCATCAGGCAAAATATGATTGGTTGCATACCATCTTCTCACGTTAAGCCCAAGGCTAATCTCTTGCCAGTCGCAAGAATTATTATTGCACGGATTGTAAATTCTCACGTTACGGTCCCCGTTGTTAAACCCTCCCGTTTGGACCAATGTTCCGTTGGGCATGAGGGCGCCCGAGGAGCACAAGACATCGGTGAGAACCACGAGGGGCCGGACGGAGTTGGAAGCGACGTCGTACTCCACCGAGTGGGCGGTGCAGTCATTTTGCGACGTGGGCGTGTTGCGGCACGCGCCGTTGGGCAGTGAGATGTTGGAGGGTCCGAAATCCGTGTTATCGAAGATGACTACACGATCAGTGTTGAGGAGCTGCATGTGCATGGCGGATACGCCGATGTTGGGGAGGAGGAAGTCCCACTTGCCACCGCCCTCGGCGGCGAGTGTGAGAATATTCCGGTGGCATGGCAGCGGGAGGAGAAGTATAAGTAGGTGAAGGACACAAAAAGGAAGAATGAGAGATGGATTATTTGTGGCCATGGGAATTGTTTTATTTGTGCTTAAAGGTAGGGGACTTGGGATATTATGATGATGTGTGATGTATGGGAATTTAATTGCGGTTTAAATAGTTAATAAGTAGAGGGAAAACAAGCAAGTTGAACACTCTTTTCTCAAATATTTTTAGTACTACATGACAGGGATGCTACGGTTGAATTTTATAAATAATTAGAATGTTCTCCAAGTGGATATATGTAGGTATGATAGCATGGATCATTTTATAGAGGAATGGATGCAACAATATTTGGATTCTCATTTTGAAATGGTGTTTTATCTCATATTATATTTAACATACCCACGATATGTATATAGAAAAATTTCAAAAATATAAATTGACAGATATTATAGATACCAACAAGCATAGATGAAATAGAATATATAAGATGATACATAACTCCGGAAGAAAGATGGTCCAATTTTCCTCATTAAATTATGGTGGAATGGGTGGTTTTGATCACAACTCAACTTCTACCATATCAAAACTTATAACTGCACTAGCATCGTTGTGGGAAATTCCAGTCCGCTCCCGACTCGATCAAACTCATGGGTAATTTTTAAAATAACTTACCAATTATATAGCAAGTGTTATACAATCTCCTTGTGAAATACACTTGGGTGCGACCAAGCCGGATTTGGATTTTCCCATTGTTGTAGCCTGTGCAATATAAAAGTATCCCGAATGAAGTATTTGCTTCATGGTAAGACATACATTCTAAAACTTTAGAGGTTTTTGGTTATTATTTTTCTACTAAGATATCTGCTTGTTTAGTTTGTTTGGTAAAGAACTAATTGTATTTAATTAGTATTTGATATCTTGTTGTATTAGATCACTTCGTTTAGCAAAGAAAGAAAGAAAGTACAGAAACTCTAAACGAATTTTAAGTATGGAATGATGAAGGGGTCAAGGATTTGAATATTTTACTTGTACTTGTTTGGATGATCCTGAATTATTTCTAAAAAAATATTTTTTTATCATCTTGACTAATAATTCATAAATTCATTCATATTATATTTATTATGTGCAACTATCAATTTCAAATATTTCCTTCGAGTTTAACATTTGGTTGAAGAAAAAAAGATTTTAAAATACGTCCGAAAAGTCAAGACGAAAGCTAAACTAGGGGTTGTATAATATTCGTTTGATTTGATTAATGAGGATAGCATTATAAATGATTTAATAACTCAGCACGAGTTTAATATCAAATAATTATTGAGTTGTTGTTAACCTTATTTCATCACGGCTAAACTAGACTCAACATGAAATAACCTAAATCCACTCGGATCAAAACAGGCCAATCCATATGAAAACAATATATTATTATGAATATTAGATAGGTCATTTGTAAATTTAACCATAATAAAATTTAGGGGTAAAGACCATTGCCTACCCCAACTTTGTGGGTTTTACACTTTTTGAAAAATTTTTTTTTTTTTTTTACTCTTTTTTATTTCAACTTTACGTGTTATACAATTTTCTATATACTAGTAGAGTGTACGTGCTTTGCACGTAGAATACAAATTTATATACTAAAAAATTTCAATATTCAAATACTATATCTAGAAATATAAAGAAAAAATTTAATTCAAACTTGTTCATATGAAACATGTTGATATAGAATGTATTTAACTATAGTATAAAACTGAAAAAAGAAGAAAATAGATTTAGAGTCTAAGTACACTAGAATTGACAGTTGATCGGTTGATTTCATTCAGACCAAAGTAGTGCACGTTCTAAAAGAAATTTTGCAGTTGCAACCTGTTCGCGAAATTCACCATAGTTAACTTGTACACATTATAGATTGCATTTGCAGCCTCCTTATCAATGACGTCATAGTTATGTATGTATGCAACTAAACAAAACGCAATTTTGAAAAAATCATTTAACAATTAGTATCTATAGATCGGCATGGCTAATGAAAGTGAGTGCTTACTACTAATTTTCACCTTATATAGAATTCGAATATGGTTTTTAGAATTCTAGTCTATATAGTAATGGCTATTAATTTAATGTAAGGTGACCATTCAATTTCTCTTTTATGACCACTCATTTTTAGGTTAGTGGTGGAATAAATATGAGCTAATTAGTGTTGGGAAATATACATATAGCCCGACTAAGCACAGCGGAAAATTAAAATTTTAGTTTCTAGGATTTAAACATGCAAGTTTTATTATCCTACGGGCTTATCACGTATCATAGGCTTGCGCATCTTTGATTTGTTATTTAAAACTTAAATAAAGAAGATCTTACCTTATTCGATTTTCGTAAAAATCGAAGAGTTTCTTCTTCCTTAACGTAAGCTCCCTAGCTTGCTTCTCGTTCCTTGAATCAACTCCTTCGTTTTTCCTTTTGATGTAGATTTCGAATTCCTCCACCAAAAACGTCTTTGATCGGATTCTTGATTCACTTCAGAGACCCAAGTGTTTCTCCTCTAAAGTTGATCCACACCCCGGATACCCACTCGTTTATAATCTTTAGCTAGGTTGATCTATAAACGTTTATTCTAACTCTAAGGAATAGTGTATGGGATTAAGGTGAAAGCAAAAATTACTTCTCTAAGTATTTGGATGAATTCTTGAATTCAAGATCTTGATGAATAATCAAGAACTCAAGAACACTATATGAAGGAGAGAGAGAAACGATTTTCTATGCAAGAGGAACAAAAAATTTTGGCTTCAAAAGTCATCATCATATTTTCGTTCTCTACATGTCCTATATATAGGACTAGGTTCTTGCAATTCTTTTCCATGTAGAACTCTTATACATTAATCCTTTTCCATGTAGGAATCTTATACATTAATCCTTTCCATGTAGGAATAGAAGACTAATTAATTTCTAAATAGAACTCTTCTATTTTAATTAGTTTCCTTTCTCTCCAAGAAATCTTATTTCCTTCTAGAAGAAAATTAATTAAACTCTTTAATTATTTTCCTCCACCAATTTTCGACCAAGGCTTAATAAAATAGTCTTTTAATATTAATCCACCTACTAGATTACTTAAAA